>JAEQBH010007933.1:0-214493 GCA_016808115.1 Tetrastigma voinierianum | reverse complement strand
TAGGAGATCACGGAAAGGCATGGTCGTGGCTAGGGTAATAGAGATGGTTAATTGAAAATGCATGGGTTTAATTTAGCTTAAGTGAATCCCGATGACATTAAGTGAATTATTAATTGTATTGTTGAAAGAAAATGGGAAAATTGAAGACATAATGATGAAATAATGTAGCAGGTAGGATTTTGCCACCCTAGGAAAAGTATGGAAAAGTTGATTGTTACAACAGAGTGATTATTGGAGGCTAGGAGTTTTTGGCAGATTTGATATTATTAGATATCCATGACTTTGATGTTATATTAGGCATGGATTTACTATCTGGAACATCATGCTACGAAAAGTTGTTATACCAGGAAAGAGGTTAGGTTCTATAAGCGAGGAAGGCAGAGGATTGTTTTATGTGGGTTACGGAAAATACTACCTACCCGAAATAATATAGTAAACAGTTATGTGGGCTGTGAAATCGCCCGAAAGTTATATCAAGGTACCTAGCTTATGCTATTGAGGTGAGGGATAATGGTGAGCCGAATGGAAGATATTCGATAGTCGAATAATTTCCGGATGTATTTTCAGGAGGATCTTCTAGAGTATATATAAAAATATATATATATATATATATATATATATATATATATATATATATATATATATATATATATATACCCGCTCTCTATATATTAATTTTAGATGACCCTAGGACGAACCAATTGCTAAGGCACCTTATATGATGGCTCCTTAAAAAGTTGGAAAGAATTGGAAAGAATTGAAAGTATAAATGGATGAGCTTGTGAGGCAAGGGTTTTGTTAAGTAGAAATTACTTAGCCTTAGGGAGTCTTGGTTGTTTATAAAAAAAATGATGATGAGTTTAAGATTATATATTGATTACATAGAGTTGAATAAGTGAAATACATAATCCAACACCCATTTACGGATTGATGATCTTTTGATCAATTCACGGGGAGCAGGGGTATTTTGAAATGGATCTAAGCTCGAGGTTACCATCAATTAAAGATTAGGTCGGAGGATGTTCCTGCGAAACAACTTTGAAAACACAAAATTATAGGCATTATGAGTTTTTAGTCATGCTAGTTGGACTAACTTATATTCGGCCGCTTTTATGGATCTTATAAATAGGATCTTTGAGCCTTATTTAAGATCAGTTTGTTATAGTATTCATTGATGACATTTAAATCTATTTAGCGGTAATGAAGATCACTTGAGGAGCATCTAAGTAAATTCTATTTACTTAGTATGTAAACTTAGTAAATTCTAGTTACGGTTGAAACCGGTGTTGCCTTTAAGGCATGTGATTTCAGTGAAGGGGTTTACGGTTGATCCTCAGATTGAGAGAAAATTGTGAGTGAAAAGAAAACCACCTACGAATGTGACGAGAGATCTGAAAAGTTTTCTAGGTTAAACGGGGTATTATCGGAAGGTTGTTAAGGGATTTTCAAAGTTAGCGGATCCTTTGACTAAATTGACAAGGAAAGATGAAAAGTTTCTATGGTAAGAGACATGTCAGAAAAGATTCGATGAACTAAAAAGGAATTTGACCTTAGCCTAGTTCTTACAATTGATCGAGCGAAGCATATCTGATGTGTGATAGCTACAGACGAACAAGGGTGTGTTAATGCAACATGAAAATGTGATAGCATATGATTTAAGGCAATTGAAAAAAGCATGAAGCGATTATCGAGACATAACTGGGGATTGGTTATTTGTAGTCTTTACTCTCGTATAGCAGGCGTGCGATATGGAGTTGCATGTAAAATTTTTGAGATCAAAGGCATATAATATTTATTCACATAGAAAAAGTTAAATATAGAGACGAGAGGAGATGGGTTGAACTCCATTTAGTTATGAGTGCCTTATTAGTACCATCGGGAAATGTTAATGTAGTAGCCGATGCTCTTAGTAGGCTTCACGGGTTCCATATCTCCCCAAAAGGTTGTGTACACTCCCTAGGTTATGAGATTGAGGTCTTTAGGTGCGAGGAGGCCCAGAGTTGGCTTGAATATTGGGGCCTTACTAGCTACATTTCATGTTAGTCTGTGTAGACAAGATAAAGAGAATTTATAGACTCAGAATCTGATCATGATTAAATTGAAAAGGAAGGCTGAGTGCAGGCGGGTTAAAAGGATTTTAGTAAACGGGCATATGGTATAGTGATGATAGGTCACAGGAGTTATGTGTACTAGATGTGGGAAGATTAAAGAAATAGAATTATGGGAGAAGCTCACTCTTACGCTGTGGCGATGCATCGGGAAACACTAAAATGTATCATACCTAGAAATTACTAAAGGTGGAGAATTATAAAAGATGTTGTAGAATTTATTTCTAAATGTCTCATTTGTCGAAAAAGTTAAGGTTGAGCATGCCAAAGATTTGGGGTTCTTATAGTCTCTTAGATCCTGAATTGGAAATGGGAGAGAATCATGATGGATTTTTTTATTTCCACTTTGCCGGAGGTGGTTATGTGATATAGGTGATTGTGGATAGATTGAAATCAGGTGAATTTCTGCCTATGGAAAAATAGTGACTTAAGTTAGAAGTTGGCTGAGTTGTATATAAAAGAGATTGTACGACTACGGATGACCAATCTGAAGAGCCATACAGAGACATTGGAAGTTATGCTCAAGGCTTGTGTGTTAGAGTTTAAAGGAAGTTAGGAAAAGACATTTACCATTAATGGAGTTTTCCTGATAATAGTTATCATACGAAGCATTGAAATGGCGCCTTATGAGGCCTTATATGGAAGGAAGTGTAGGACTCAGTATGTTGGGATGAGAAGGGAGAGAAAATTTTTAGGTTCATAAATTGTTAGGGCTACAACGAGATAATGTTAAAAATTATCGGTGATAGATTAAAGATAAACTCAGATTATTGAAAAAGTTATGTTGATAACCAAGGAGAGATTTGGAATTTTAGGTGGGGGATCAGTATTTATGAGGATATCCTGCAGGAAGAGAAAGTGTTGATGCGGAAAGAAAGGAAGTTAAGTCCTCTCTATATGGGACTTTGTAAATTATGGAAATAATTTAGGTAGCGTCTTGGTTAGGTTGCCACACAGATTGGCGAATACATGACATATTTTACATTTCTATGCTTAGTATATGACGGATTCTTCACATGTGTTAAGAGATCATAGGTTGGGTGAAAGAAAGATTTGACGTATGAAGAAAGACCGGTTAAATTGTTGGTGAAATGATTAGGTTCTTTGAAACCAAAGTGATTCACTTTGGTAAAGTGTTTTGGATGAATCACGGTAGAGAGGAAATGACATGAGAATTTAAATTCCGAGGAATGAAATTTTATAAGGAGAATTGATTATGAAACTTGACCTTATTGAATGTTATAATAGTAGTTATTGAACTGATTTGAGGTCTAATGATAGAAGCGAGAGTGGATTAAATTTGAAACGCTCACACGGACATCATTGGGCATGAAGTGAAAATTTTCGAAAATTGTAGCAAGGTGCCTAATGAATAGTGATTTTTTCTTATTTTATCACGGGATGGAGGGGTTGGGATTTTTAAGAGAATTTCGGTTCTTATGACTTTGAGCGATATTTAGAAGATAATGGGAGATTTAAGTGAATGATTTCCAGGACTGAAAATTGGAGTGCGTCTTTGAAATTACACCGGAGTGGGCGAATACGAAAATGTCAGGATGATCATAAGTCTATGAAACTGAAGCGGTGAAGCGGTCCGTTGGATAGTTTCAGCGTCCGACGTAATTCGGATAATAATACGCTATTGTCGGTTCAGATTTTTAATGATTTTAAATCAGATTTGGTGATTTCAAAGCACAGAATCCTTTGTGAAGGATTTAATTAGAATATTTCATAGTCAATTTGAAGTTTAGGCGACCATAGAATATTTTGACGTTTAATCGATATAAAAGCGTTATAAAGACAAGGAATAAAAATACGATAAAATGGAGATATTTTTCTTATGAGAGCGATCAAAACATTTCTTAAGGGCTAAGTTAGGGTTTGTGACTCATTAGAATTGACCCGATGAGGTTCATGGGCTCAAATGCAATAAAATAAGTTGATTGGCAATATAAAAGAAATGGGGAGGACAAATTGTAATTAAAGGAAAGTTAGAATATTTAAATGGGAGACAAACAAAATAATTCATTTGGTCTCTCAAAAAGTTAAGGAACCCGTAAGGGAGAGAAGAGGGAGAGGGAAGAAAGGGAGAAAAAGAAAGGAGAGAAAGGAGAAGCAAGAAGAAAAAGTGAAGGGCAAAGGTATGAGATGTGATTTTTCTCCTCATTCAAACTTTCAAGTGATCTTCAGTGGTAATCAAGGAGAGGCAAAGAAACTCCAAGAAACAAGTAAGTTTTCATGGTGGGAAAGTTAGGGTTTGATGTTTTCCATGTTTAATGTCTTAAATTCTGGTATGGATGTTAAATTGATGGTATTTAAGGTTTAATGGTGCTGGTTAATATCAATTGAAAGCCATGGTTTAGAGTTAGGGTTTTGACAAATCAGTGGTACAGGGTTAGGGTTTGATAGTGAATTGTGTGTGTTATGTTGGAAATGGGTATAATGCATCAGATTTAAGTGTTTAAGTGAAAGAAAAAATGGAAGAGAAACACAATTTATTGGTCAATTTTGGGCAGCAGTCTCGGTACAGGAAATGTCCTGTTTTCTGTTTTGACCAGTTTTGGTATTTTGGCCATAACTTGCTCAATTTTGATCCAATTTGAGTGATTTAAGTGGCTACATAAAATAGACTTGAAGGAGAACAAAACTTAAGAAGAAGGTATCGCCAAATTCTGATCCTAAGTGGCCTAAAAAATTCTACTCAAGTAGGACCATGTGCAAGCCAAATTCTGGTTCAGTTTTGAACATAGATTAGCCGGTTATTTGGACGTAAAAAAGTGGTTTCGGTGCTCAATTGGGTGATTCAATTGGAATAGAACCCTTAACACCTTAGCTTTAAATGAGTATAAAGGACATAGTGTCAAAATATGAAGTCAAGACCTCGGAAAAATGAGTAATACAAACTGTTACTAGAAAAGTAATTAAAATGACTAGTTGGCATGAAAATGCCATAGCTTTAGTTTGGATGATCGATTGGATTGATTCAATTCCTAAGTAAAATAGATTCCTAGAGGAATAGAATATAGGAATGAGTGTTTATGGTGGATTAAATGGAAATTATGGTTAATGTAATTGTGATTTTCTTGGAAAAGGTGAAAAGGACTATCGGGACCAGGAACGGGGAACTCAGGGAAGCAAAGCGGGATTGAGCGGTGGCGTGAGTGAAATGATATTTTAGAAAAAAATGAGTTTTAAAAGTGAATGGTTTTTTAATGTTAAGCTGAAAGTTTAATGGAAATGTTTTATGTACATGTTAAGGCATATGAAATAACTTTTATCTTACATCAATATATATATTTATATGTATGCATATGATAAAGTGTTATAGAAAGTTTAAATGTGTGAAGAATGCATATGTGTTTTAATGATAAAGGAAAGGATATAAATGTATTTATGTATACTTAGAAATATCTTATATGGTAAAGTATTATAAGTTTTAAGATGTGTAAAGAATGCATATGTGTTTTAATGATCAAATCAAGGATTTAAATGTGTTTACAAATGTATTTGAAGAAATGTTTCTTGATGGTTACCACCTAAACCCTATGTTGTTATGGCGATATGTCAGTAGAAATTGCTTTAGCGTGTAAGGATTTAGAGGGTAAAGTTATGGGGAGTTACTAACTGAGGGAGGGAAATAGGTGTCTAGAGAGTAATATCCTTGCGTGATAAAGTGCTATGGCCAGAACCCTATGCAAGCGTGAGTTTTAAGCGTAGTGGTTATATTTGGAATGTGGCCACTCTGATGATGCGAAACTATTGAGGTGTGTTTTATTCCCTGGGTTCCATCAGAAAGAATGAAAGAAAGAAATAAAGGAGGAAGAAAGGTTAAGGCATAAATGCTTAAAGCATAAATGAATTTTAAATGCATAGTATCTGTTGAAAGAAGTTTGCGGCATAAATGCTTAAAAGCATAAATGGATTTTTAAATGCATAAGTATTTATTGAAAGAAAGTTTAAAGTATAAATGTTTAAAGCATAAATTGATTCTAATGGTATAAGTATTTATGGAAAGAAAGTTTAAAGCATAAATGTTTTAATGTATAGTAGTTTTAATTGTATAAGTATGTATTATTTTGGTATGTCTTGAAAATGTTGTTTTAATGAAAATGTACACTCCAGGCTCCTTTAGCTCATTCTTTTAGTGTGTTTCAAAAACATTTTCAGGACCCGAGACGAGTCTTGTAGATGGGGGTCCTCTGCGATACTTGAGTGGTATTTATCGAAGGAGCGACATGTATTTTGCGTGAAAATAATTTGCATATTGTATATGTGAATATTTTTGTCATGTTTGATAAAATTATGCATGGAATTGAATAAGGTTTAAATGTTTTGATGATTTGAAAAGAAATAAATGTATATATGTATATTGTGTTTGATTGGGTTGTGGGCGAGAGTCCTAATATGGAAGTGATGAATTGAAGTTTAGAAGTGTTTTCAAATGTTTCATCAGGTTTTGTAAATTTGGGAAAGTCAAGCAGAGGAAACTACGGCCGATTTTCTTTGAAAAAATCTAAGTGTTGGAAAGAAAGAAAAAAGAAATTTTTTAGCACTTAAGCTAGCATTATTTTTAAGATATGTGAAGAATTGTAAAGGGGTTCGCTCCACGGATTTTTGGTTATGGTTTAGGAAAAGTTTCTATATCTGTTGGAGTCTTGGGAGGTCCCCTCGGGTTGTGAGGATTGTCTAGGGTCGGGATCCTTCATTCAGAGTGTTCATCATGTCCATGAAGTACCTCGATCAAATCCTAAGTGAAAAATCAAGTTTTTAAGGTGATCACTTACTAGTCCATGTGAATTTGAAGGTTAATGGAGGAAATGGTTATATGAGTGTGTAAATGAATTTCTTGGCATGTCTTTATGTAGATTTGAACAAGATATTTCATTTGAATTCATGTTAACACCAAGACACCAATACTATTAAGGTAAGCAATTAGGGTTTTATGGATTTATGTATCTTAACCTTCAATTGAGTTATGTTAAGGCTTTAATTAGCTATTAAATTGACATAATTCTATGTTGATTTTGCTAAGAAATTGAAAAGAAAGAGTGAGATTATAAGGGTTGTAAATTTCAGCCAAGAGAGGGTTTAATTGGAAATGCATTGATTTGATTTAGTTTAATTGAATCAATGGCATTTGATGAATTGTTAAATGTAATTGCTGAAAGAAAATGGAAGAAATTAAAGAAATAATGATGAATGGGTGACATGTAGGATTCGACCACCTTAGGAAAAGTGTGAAAAAGTTGAGTCTCAATTGATTTTAATTAATTGGAAATGAGTAAATGCCTAATGGAATGTATTAGAATTTAAGTTTTAAGAAAAAAAATTTGATTAAGGTATAAATGTAATTTTTGCTAAGGTGAAGGGCATTATGGGTTTTTCACTTTAAGTATGCTAATGGCTTGATTTAAGGCTTGTAATGATGTTGTCATGAGCCTTGATTTAATTGGAAGTGAATTCGTTAAGTTAAGATTAAGTTGAATAAGAAAATGCTTACTTAAGGGTTGCTTTCTAATTTAATAGAAAGTATATTATAGTTAATGGTTTAATTGAATATTGTTAAGGTATGAATGTTAATAGATTTTATGGATAATGTAACTTGTAGGAGGAAAGTGATTAAAGACAAAGGTGGAAGGTTTTTAAATGAGGAAAAATGACTTAAATAACTAAGGTGAGGGAAAATGTAAATGTTTATGGAAATATATATATATATATATATATATATATATATATATATATATATATATATATATATATATATATATATATATATATATATATATATATTAATGTTCAAATATATATGTTTTCATATTTATGTTATAAATGTTTAAACGAAAAAGGAAATGTGGTTTTCTTGACTTTAAGTATGTTAAGAAAATATGAAATGATTATGATTTCCATAGTTTTATAAAGCATGATTTATGGTTTCCCATGCACGTGAAGAGTGATGCATATCGCTATGCACGTGAAAAGTACGAAAAGATTACCAACACATGATGTGATTTATTCCATAGTGCAAGGGTATCTAAAAGAAAGGCACGATTTATCGGAGGTTCCTTTTGAACCATCGGTGATTGTAAGACTATTTCATCGGAGGTTCTTTCATAGGCCAACGGTGGTTAACAGTAAGCGAGTTCCATTGGATATGACGAATTCAAAAAGGAAAAGAAAGTAAAGTAAATGTTTATTGAAATGAGATATTTACACAATTGTTTTACACATTTTATTTAAACTACATCTGAAAACATTATTTTCCTATGAACTATACTCTCACTGAGCTCCTTTAGCTCACCCTCTTTCCAAATGTTTTATAAAATGTTTTTGAGGTGAGGCCGACAAGCGATTCGAGCATCCTCGGACCGGTGGCATACTTCCGCCCCTCACTTGCAGTGACCACTTGCAGAAAATGTATAGACCTTTTTGTAAATAACTACTTGTACACCTTTATTTTATATAATATATATATGTTTTAAAGAAATGAACTAAAGAGCTTTGATCCTACGTGTGGTAGAGTACGTAGGCGGTTAGGTGAAATCACCGACTCGAGCCCAACTGTTATAAAAATATTGCTTATATTTCTATAGTGTTCAAAAAATGATTTTAAATTTTGATTTGAAATTGCTTGTGGTGGACTTGATGTCCCGTAGTTGGATGTGGAGTAAATGAACATTATTAGGAGTGTAAAATGGCAGGTGTTGTAAATTGGGAAATGTCCAAACGGAGAAATACATACGATTCCCGAAAAATGTACTTCGTATAAAAAAGGGTTTAATGTTTAAAAGAAAAGAAAAAAAAAATTCCCACCATGTATAATAAGGTTTTAATGGAAAGCATAACGGTATAAATGGGTTCGCTCCACGGATTCACTTTTAAAAAGGATTTAAAAGAAATGTTTTCTCAAATCCGTAGGAGTGCCGAGAGGGTCCCTCGAGTTAGGAAGAGGAAATCCGGGTTGGGTCCCTTCAATAAGGAAAAAGGTAACTATAATGAGATATGGTAAGGGGAGGGGGCAAAGTGATAATAACTTAGGTGGGAAAAATGGACCTATAAGTCCAAAGCTCATGACACTCCTAGCACACCAATCTACCTCATGTCTTTATTCTGGATGCTAAAGCAAGTGATTAAGGCTACAAACAGACTTTCTTTGAGGAGGTGGGACTTTAGAGAAAAAACCTTATTCAGTTAAATGGAAAGCTATTTGTTCATACAAAGTCTAGTTGTGAAATGTCCATCAACAATGAATAAGCTCTTCTCAATAAATGGAATTATAGATATTATGCGACAAGGAGGCTCTTCGGAAGAAAGTAACTATCCAAGAATATGGATTGGAAGATGGAGGATGGTGTTCTAAGGAATTATTTAGGGGTACGATCTGGGTTTTTGAAAGTTCATAGGGAGCACTTGGAACTTCCTAAGTAATAGAACTTTTTCTAGTGGGAAATGGTCAACAAATAAGATTTTGATAAGATAAGTGGTGTAGCGATGAGCCTCTCAGTACTACATTCCCCTCTTTGTTTGCCCTAGTTACTTCAAAGGATGCTTGGGTGACATATGTTTGGGTATTTGATGGTGGTTAGTATGGATAGGCCCCTTGTTTTTCTAGGCCTCTTCACAACTGCAAGGTGGAAGAAGGGTTTATTTTTTATAGATTAGGCAAACAAGAAAATATCGGTGTAAAAAAAATGGGAGCCCGAAACTGACCCGAGCATCAAATACGGGGCTTGGAGGGAGCCCAGGGCTTCAATACAAAGAGGCAACAAAACTTGTATCCTGAAGCAGCAAATACCTAGAGAATGCCTGAGAAAGTATCAGGTGCAAATCATCGATGAAACTAGGGAATGAATAAAGGAAAACTTCAGTCTACTATGGGAAAATATGTCATCTTCAAAAACTTATTATGTTTCTTCCAACTAGGAGGATAAGGTGATTTGGGTGTCCTCACATTGCAACAAATTTTCTGTTAAGTACATTCACTTTATGTTAGAACTGGAGATTCTATTTTATTCACGCTTCAATTTCAAGGATCTTATGTACACCTAAATTGACTTTCTTTTCTTGAGAAGCTTCTTTACCAAAAACCCTCACTTTGTATCAAATTAAGAGCTACTGACCTACTTCCTTTTTGGTGTATCTTTGATCTTTCCCTCTTCAATTAGGGAGGTACTCCATGGGTGGCATGATTCATTTGTGGGTAAAGCCCATAAAAGACTTGAACACGCCTGTTGTGTATTTTTGAAGCATTTAGAAGAAAGAGAACTCGGGGAATGACATTTGGACGCTTGAGCTAGGATGAAAATTTCTTTTGTTTATAACTTGTGGTCTGGAGTCTAAGGTGCATATGGACGCAGGCTCTTATTCTTTTATTTCCTTTATTGATTGACTTAGTTCAGTAAGAGGCGGGTAATGTTTTTGCTTACTTCCTTTCTTTCTTGGGTGATTTTAATTTATTTTGTTTTATGTATAACTTCCTCTATACTTAAGAGGCTTTTAGCATCTCATTCTCTACAATGCATACACATTTCTTGCTAGGGAAAAAAAAAGTAGTTAGAAACCACCTTCAGAATAATGGAATTTAAGATGCATGTCACTTTAGAATATGTGGGCCAGTGTAAGCGATTAAATCAATGCTCGGCTTGACGAGTTATGTTTGAGGTCATGTGGCCCCAAAGCGGGGTCAGTTGACAACGGAGTCGACTGCGGAATAATCGTGGATGTCAGTGGCCAGGCACCACTCATGAAAATCGAGGCGAGTCTCCCGCGCTGTGCGGGGCTCTACCCAGATCTGACTATGTCACGTGAGTTTACAATGACCACACAGGGTCCACATGCGAGTAAAATAATGGCCACTTGGGCCTCTACATCAATACTCACAAAATATCCAACCAACTATCTTACATGGTTTAAGAGTTAACACATTACTCTTAATGCAACATATATTAAAATTATAGAATTCTAATACCTGTTATACAACAATATCAAAGCCACAAGTCGGCTTTCTTCTAACACGCGGCCTCTAGTGAGTGCGCCTTCATCCTTCATTTGTACTGAAATAGTGATCCCTCGACGGGGTGGTAGCCCGGTAGAGATAATTTCCTACATGGGTTGCACTCCCCCACCTAAATTGCACATGCCATGGCAAATGTCAGCGTCAGCTTGATTTCGTGAGCACTGCTCGAATGTCACATGCGGAAATCCATGTCAGGAGTCCTCACCAACTCCCTCACATATGCAAGCTAGAATGCGGAAGTAAAATATCGATTTCAAAAACAAAAGATTTTTGTTCTCAAAAACTCACTCTGAGAATTTTAGTAAATACGTTGGACTACCCTCGAAGTAGTGCTAGATAACTCTCCGAGAAGCAGTCATGGTCCTCATCCAGTGATGCGTGGACGTCCCTCAATGATTCTTCGGAAAATCTTCCTTGAAATTCCTTTCACAAACATTTTTCGTTTTTCTTTCAATTTCATGTCATGCACTCACTCCTAATATTATAGGGTGCCCCAGTGCATATGGAATGCATGATGTCAATTCCAACACATTCATGCTAATATATTCACATGCATATATATTAAACATGGTCATCGCATAAAAATATGTGTTATATGCAAATTCACAATCAATTACACGAAGTGGCTCACATGGGCTGAATTTACAAGCCACGAGCAATTCATTTTGAATCACTCAGCCAACACATTTTCACACCAAAGGCCCATATGCACTATTCACATGAACAGTGAAACCCTCGGGTTATTGTTCACGACCACCAAATTTGGGATTTTCTCCACTAGGTTCAAGCTTTTAAAGGCGGGGCTGATATTTCAAGCCTCCAGAACATTCCTAACCATTTTACATGGCTCTTAGCCAAGAATAACGCAAGTAGGAAAAGATCCCTTACCTCTTGGGTTGTCGGATTCCACGATCGGTGTCACGCGTAGCCCTCGGCTGCGATGGAACGGCTTTACTTCTTGCTGGAGTCGAGCAGAAAGCGGTCGGGTGCAAATCTAGAGAGAATGATCTCCTTCTCTCTGCAAAATCAAAATTCCAGCCCATGCATCACCGCTAATTCTTGCATGTTTTGGCTCTCAAATGGGGAAGATGAACACTGTTCATCCTTGTCTTATTATCATTAACAATTTTAATAATTCCCATCATGTCCCCTTTTTTCACTATTTTGACACTTGGCACTATATAGGCCATCCATTTCATCCTCTCACTAATCTTGCAACATGTGTCACAAGAGTACATATAGTAGGTGACTTTTGTCACATCACATGTCTCTCAAACCCGTTTTATGGCACCCGATGCTCGGTGCCTCGAGAAAAATAATGAAATTAGGCGTCTCGGTCGAGCCAAAATTGACGTGGTAGCTAGATTTCGAGGCGATTCGATGGTGAAATCCGTTTGCCATCAGGATTTAGAAAATTTCGGGTTTTTTATCGAAATTACCGTTTACCTTTTTCGGAAAATTTGGATTTTCCATGGTCTTGTTCTCACCTCCTTAAAGGAATTTGGTAAGTGCGGACAATCCTGACCACTTCATGCATAGGCAACGTGCACTATACCATGCATGTAAACTAGTCATTTAAGTGTTAAACGACTAAACCACGTGCCTTCATCCCTAAACAAGAAGGGATAGGTGGCCCGCATAAGTTAATCCTCGCGCTCCCACGTTGACTCCTCCCGGCTCCACGGTGCCACCATAGCACCCTCGCTAGCCTCACGGTCTTGCATGTGAAACCTTATCGGTATCTCTGATGCACACTAGTCCCTCACCGAGTACCATCAAAAATTGTCAACCTCAATCTTTCCCAATTACTTG
Source organism: Tetrastigma voinierianum (assembly GCA_016808115.1). NCBI lineage: Eukaryota > Viridiplantae > Streptophyta > Magnoliopsida > Vitales > Vitaceae > Tetrastigma > Tetrastigma voinierianum. Next base: position 201,560 of record JAEQBH010007933.1, on the reverse strand, counting down.
CATGATCTGGATCTTGAGTGTACATCGGGCATGAGCGTGAAACACCTCGTGAACACGACATCTTTGGGTGAAAAGGTAAACCCGACCCCGACGTGCTATAGATACCTACCTCGAGTATCTCGAAGGGTCCGATGAACCTAGGCGATAGCTTCCGCGCTGCTGACCACTCCTCTCTTGGTATCACCTTCAAGAAGGCGTGATCTCGACCTTGAACTCTAAGGGTGCATGTCGGTGCATCGGCGTAAGCTCTTACCTGCAGGCTGCGGCGGAAGTGAGGCCGATAATAAGTATCAAACTCACCTTATCGGAGGTGTCTCTAATCAGATCAGGACCAGTGATGGAGCTCTCTCCCACCTTGGTCCAACATATCGGTGATCTGCATGCCCTCCCATACAATGCCTCACATGGTGCCATCTGTATAATCGCCTAATAACTGTTGTTGTAAGCGAATTCCACTAAGGGCAAGTGCTTTTCCCAGCTACCCTTATGATCCGGGACCAGCGTGCTCCGCGGCATGTCCTCTAACGCTTACAATATATAATCATGACATGTAACCACACACAACCCCTTGCTTGGTGTGTAATATTTGCGACCTTCGAGTGCGAAATCAACTGAAAATCAATGGATGATCGACTAGTCCATGTCATGAATGACATCCATATCTGAGTCCTTCTTAGGCTCACCCCACACGATGCAATTTCCAGTGGGTATCCAAATCTCAAGTCCACTCCGGAGCTTCTATCACTCAACTCTGAAGTCTACGTGATAACCATGACCATGTGTTTTCATCTCGAGTCACTTAGGACTCCCACATCCTCGACTCTAAATTACGTGATAACTTGGCTAGGTGTGTTTTCATCTACGAGTTACTCAGGCTCCTATCACCGGCTCTAAGTCTACGTGATAACTTGATCGTGTGTTTTCATCTCGAGTCACTCCAGGCTCATCACTTTCGATACAAGTCTTCATTGATAACATGACCGTGTGTTTTCTCTCTCGGACATGAGGAACTTCATTTGCTGCTGTCTCACCACAGGCCTGGAGATATCTCACAGTCTCTTCACCACATAAATTCAGTTTCTCACAGTTCTTTGCCTGAGTTTGATAACCTCACGATCTCTCATTCTGAAAAATTCAGAATGTTAGTCTCTTTGATGATGACATCCAGGATCTGCCCATGAGTTCAGTTTCTCACAGCCTCTGCCTCTCTGAATTGGATAACTGGGGTCCACCTGAAATTGGATCTAGTTCATACGGATACTAGATACCTGGGTCTCTCCTGCTCAGGCTTCTCACCTTAGGGGATTAACGGCCCCCCTTCTTGCTTTTTATGACACACGTAATTACACTTGTTTCGATTCGAGACTATGAGTCTTCATTGGACGTAGTCCCAGACAAATTGACCAGCGCTCACGAGTGGTGAATGACCATACCATGCACCGCTTTGGGCTCGCGCAGTATCCTGGTGCATCCACATCAGGCTCGATCACGATTTCCCCGGGGGTTCACCATGAGTAGATTCTCGGAGATCTCTAACTCTAATCCCGACCTGTCGAATTCGACTCTCACTACACACATCTGAGAACATCCACATGGCTTCTCTAAAGGCCTCGACCTCTAACTTTGATTCTATCTGGTCTGTGATGAATAAGATACGTGCATCCAGATTTAAAAGCCTTCTCTAGTCAACAAGTGCAAGTGTAGAAATGTACCCCGCATATCCATTAATCCTAAGCGCTCGATCTGGCGTACCATGAGACCTCTGCCTCTAGGACAATCGTATAAATATGCCCGAGTGCGACAATGAAGTAACACGTCATGCACTTGGCGGCCAGGAACTCGGCTGCTAGTCTGTGGTCGACCAGGCCTACGCTCTAATACGGCCTATGTGACCGTCTGCGAAGTACTAGGTGTTGGATCAAACTACCCCCAAAGCGTCTTTGGTTCCCCTTACCCACATCTTAGGGTGGAGGAACAAACTATATCCTCTGTCCCTCTAGTTATTTGGAATTGCGTCGAGCAGGATCCTTGTCTCAGGGCAATCCCTCCTCCTTATGTCATTTAGCGGCAATGGTAGCACACCATCTTGCCAAATCGGGCTAGCAACTACAACTGCGTCTCGCGATGATTGGGGCCGGGGTGTCCCATAACTTTGAGTTCACGCCTCAGTTGGCAATCAGAGTCGAAAGTGTCCGAGGTTGTCGGCGAAATAACCCACATCATACGCCTGCGACTAAATGTCTATCACGGCCTTGGTCACGATGACCTCGGTCGGCCGCATCACGGATATCGCTACGAAGCAGTCATACGCTTCTTTCCCAGGTTGAAGAAGATGGATCTTCCTTTCTCTTAGTACCCGACACCATATCACGGATGCCTCGCGTAACATCTACCTCTCCCTCTTGTGGTCTGGTCTTCCTAACCTAGAGTCCTCCTCCTCTAACCATTGGAGGAATGATGTACTTCCCTAAGCGTTTGGAGGTCGTTTGACTAGCCACTGGTTTACCAGCACCTGACTTTATCTGATAGCGGTGGCGTTGCAATCCTTACGGCCTCATGAGAGCTGTTGGTGAAGCCGGTGGTGCGACCCGATCCTCGTGGACTCCATCTACGTCCTCGCGAGTGGAGCTAGTCATCTACACATGTCAAATGGCAGGTTAATATTCAATTATCTCGGCGTAAATACAACCTCGAGACATTATTCACATTCTAGTAAAATTTTATACACTATGTCCATGCATTCGTAGGTAATGCAAGATAATAATTTCATTTTATTAAATCATATTCAACAAAAAAATTTATTTTAGAAAATTTCGTTTTAAAAGATTTTATTTCATTTGATTTTATAAAATTTTATTTGATTTTATTTTTATTTTAATTTAATTTTTTTTTTTAAACCTCGTGAACAGTGTCCGTGAACAATGTTCATGAGCAGTCAATAACGGTGACTCTAAACGATTACCTTTGGCGAGTCAAAAGCTGAGTTGGGTGCACGGGTGCACACCAGCTCGGTAGCGTGCTGCGCCCGAGCCGTGCGCACGGCGGCAGGTGCAACGGCCACGCGCCTGTTTGCGCTTTTTAGCATCTCATTCTCTCTAATGCATACACATTTCTTGCTTTAGGGAAAAAAAAAAAAAAGTAGTCAGAAACCACACTAAAGAATAATGGAATTTGGAATGCATGTCCTTTAGAATATGTGGACAATGTAAACGATTAAATCAATGCTCCCAACTTGACCAAGTTATGTTTGAGGTCATGTAGCGCCCCCAGCGAGGTCCAGATTGTGACGAATCAACACAACGGAATAATCATGGATGTCGGGTTATCGGGTAACCCAACACCACTCATGAAAAAATCGTAGAGTCTCGCTGTGCGGGAGAGTACACCCCGGAAATATAACATCCACGACGAGTTTACAATGACCACCTGGGGTCCACGTGCAGGTAAAATAATGGCCACTTGAATCCCTGCATCAATACTCACAAAATATCAACCAACTATCTTCACGTGGTTGAGTTAACGCATTACTCTTAATGTAGCTTATATATTAAAATTATAGAATTCTAATACATGTTACTCTAGCCATTATCAAAGCCCTGATCGGCTTTCTTCTAACACTGTGACCTCACCAGTAAGTGTCATTCTCGCTCCTGACTTTTTGGAAATAGTGATCCTCGACAAGGTGAAAGGCGAAGCCCGGTAGGATAATTTCCACCATGGGTTACTCCCCACTAAGTGCACATGCCATGGCAAACAATCACATTCAAAGCAATTTCATGAACCTACTCGAATGTCTACATGCGATCCATGTCAGAGTCTCATCTGACTCCCTCATATGCCTCGCAGAGATGTGAGTAAAATATCCGGTTCAAAACAAAAAGCTTTGTTCTCGAAAACTCACTACGAATATTCCCGGTAAATACATTGGACTACCCTCAGAAATGAATTCTTTGGATAACTCTCAGAAGCAGTCATGGTCCTCCTCCAGGAAGTGATGTCTGGGCGTCCCTCCAGCGATTCTTGAAAAATCTTCCTTAAATTCCTTTCGCAAACATTTTGTTTTTCTTTCAAATTTCATGTCATGCACTCCTCCCTAATATTATAGGGTGTACAAGTGCATATGGAATGCGTAATCTGCAGATTCAACACATTCATGTTAATATATTCACATGCATATATATTAACATAATTAAATCACATAAAACTGTATTATCTGGAATTCACAATCAATTACACCAAAATTAGCTCACATAGGCTAATTTACAAACACGAGCAATTCATTTTGAATCACTCAACCAACACATTTTCACACAAAAAATTTACGTGTCACTATTCATGTGAATAGTTAAACCATCGGGTTACTGTTCATGACCATACAAATATGAATTTTCTCCACTCGGTTCAAAGCTTTTGAGACCGAGTTTACGGCTAAAACAAGCCTCAGAACATTCCTAACCATTTACATGGCTCTTAGCCAAAGAATAACGCAAGTAGGAAAATATCCTTACCTCTTGGAGTTGGCCGAACTCACCCAGATCAGGTGTCCACACATTAGCCCTCGCCCTGAGTGAAACCGACACTTCTTGTTAGGCGACAGGCTATCAGAATGGCCGGAAATCTAGAAGGAGCTCCTTCTCTCTCTAAAAAAATCAAAATTCCAGCCCAGCGCATCACTTCCGGCCCCTGCTTGCGTTTGGCTCTCAAATGGGAAGATGAACCTTTGTTCATCACGTCTTATTATGGAATTAACAATTTTAATAATCCCATTATGTCCCCTTTTTTCCGCTATTTTGACCCCTTGACACTATCTAGGCCGTCATTTCATCCTCTCACTAATCTTCTGACGTATTCGCGAAATGCAATGTAGTAGGTGACTTTTGTCGCGTAGCGTATCTCTCGAGCAGTTTCTGACGCAGATGTCGGTGCAGAAAAACTTGAAATTAAGTGTCTCGGTCGGCGTGAAATATGGGTGCGAGGATGATTCAATGGTGAAATCCGTTTTGTCATCAGAGATCTAGAAAAATTTGGTTTATAAAGTGCAGTTTTACTTTTTCGAAAATTTGAATTTTAAGGTCTTCTGGTCACTGCCCTGGGCCCGATGTAGTGGCTTAGACATTGCCCACACCACAACATCGGTGATGGGGAAACCAACCGGAAGCTTCTCCATATTCCTATCTTCGAACTTCTCTATGTTTCCTATCTTCCAACTTTCTATGGAAGTAATGCCAAGATTTACAGATGTAATCTATTATGCATAATTTAAGGAAAATAAAAAATAAAAAGAAGGCTCCTTTTAGGGGGATAAGCAAAGGGAATTCATTGAAATTGGGCTGGAAAAACAACTCTAAAAAAGTATACAGGGTGTACACAACAAAAGCCCCAAGGCCTATACAAAAGAATAAAAAAGAAAAAAAAAACACAAGCCCCCAACTAAAATCTAGCCAAAGGCACCAGTTTTCTGATTAGTTTTTTTTTTTTTTTAATATGCAAAAAGAAGGCTCTGTTTTGACATGAGGTTTTCAATATACGATTGTATGATGCGGTAATTATTTCATACTTCTATTTTGACAGGAGAAAAAAAAATCATTTTTGAAGAATGGATACTGCAGTTTATTATTAGCATTTATGCTGAATTCTGAAAATTTGGAATCAACTAAGATAAAAGGTAACAAAATTAGAATACACAACCATTAACAAGAATTTATTATAAGGGTTCAAAGCACTTTCAAGCATAGTTTTATCAACCATGTAAGACCATCTGTAGAAAATGTTACGATGAGAACTTCTAGACAATCAAAGTGCCAAACACCACACACTGATACCAAGGAAGGTTGTTTGTACATCCTTCTCTTTTTCTTCAGATGGGTAGTGAAGAAAATTTTAGGTAAAGTTTGGTTCTAGGGAAGTAATAAGATAAGAGAAAATGTACCAAGGACAATGATTTTTCATGTTTGGTTTACCATGGACAGTGTGAAATAAACAAATATGATAATGAAAAATAAATTAAATGAATTTGAATAAGTATATAAAATAAGTGTATTCTCTAGGTTCTTGGTTGGGTGATAGGTATATACTTTCTACACCTTTTTTTTCTTTTCTTGTTGAGTCCTCTGTATACCCCTTCTATACCCTGGGGGCTTGGCCCTTTTTTGTTAATATATGTGCTCGGTTTATGTATCAAAAAAAAGTATATAAAAATAATTATTAATTTTGAATCTGTTTTTTATTTTCCTTTACTTTCTTTTCCTAAATATTTGCTCTCCATTTTCATTCCACCACCATTTCCTTGGTACTTTCAAGGAACCAAACACAACTTCAATCATTTTCAAAGCCATTCTCTTTAGGGTTCATTAGGTGATACATTCCACTACTTGATGTCTTCTCTTAAGCTGGTGCAAAATTTTTATTGGTAAGTAACAAAAGAAAGCTTGGAAGGCAACTTCCTTGTGCCTATTATGGACAATTTGAAGAGAGGGGAATAGGAAGACCTTTGATAATTGTGAAAACAATAATATTTGATTAGAATTTCTTTCTTCTTTTTTTAACTTCCTTTGGGAGTGGGTTGGTTTGCATTGTAGGGGTAGATCCATGTTGTTGGTAGATTTTATGAGTTGGCCAAGCGCTATATAAAATGTAGTTAATTTTTCTGTCATTGCACTTTTTTTCTGGTAGTTGGATATTCTTCTCTCAATACAATTCTATATTTACCTATCAAAGAAAAATTGTAAGCCTTTTACTTTTCTTTCTTTTCTACCTACTTAGTGGGAAAAAGATGAGTGTTTGTCAAGAGGAAGGCGAGAAGTTGGAATTAATTTCACTGTGATCAATGTCATGCCTACAATGTGCAATATAACTTGATAGCTTTATTAGCTTCGAATTTCAAACTAAAATATCAGCTTATACATCAGCGTGGATATAGCAATCAACGCAGTGATATTTCATAAAAATATCTTGAAATTTTATTTTATCAAACAAAATATGAACAGCATACCACTGAAAATAAAAATAAAAACAAGAAAAAAAAGTAACCTTTTTCAAGTTCTGCCGTTTATTGTCCTTCCTTCTTCGTCCTGGAGATGGAAGTGATCATGCATAAATGTCAAAGATTTCTTTTAAAAAAAATGATGGGTATGATAGATTTCTAAAACTTAATAGACATAGAAATGGTAGAAGGAGAATTTTTGAACAAACAGTAAAGATCATACCTTTGTGAACAAGTATATCACCCAATATGGAGGTTGGGCCGAAGACGAATAAATCAACACTAGAAAACGGTGACAAGTGAAAGATCAATAAAAATAAAATACATAAGGAACCACATATCACTGAAAAACAAAATAAAAATCATAAAAGAAGAAAAAGAAAACTCTTTTTTTATATATATAATTTGGTTTTTCCCATCCTGGCCTGATGTCTGTCTTTTTATCATGGATAAATTCCAGAGTTTTAAGAGAAATTTTGTGAGTGCCAATATAATGGAAAATTAACAAACATCAAAGAAACAAAGGTCACAGATTTCTTAAAAAATAATAATAATAATATAGACAGAGAAAAGTATATAGGAGAAATTTTGAAGAACCAAGAAATATCACACCTTGTGAGGAAAGTAGGAGAATAGAACCAAAGAAAACGCCGATCTGAGTCCATACAGCCCCCTCTGGCCAGATCTTCATCATCGTCATCACCGACATACAAGATAGATTACCGTCGTAAAAGGGAGGAGGGGCTGAAAGGAGCTTCTAAGTATTTAGGTATTTTAGAAGGAAAAAAATTATTAAAATAATTTAGGAATAAAAATAATGTCTCTAAATTAGTACATGAATAATGTCGTAATCATTTATTTCTGGCATTAAAAATTATTTTAAATTTTTTAAGTTAACATTATAGTTAGTAACTGTAATATTACCATTCACACAATTTTAACATTATTTTTATTTTTAAACCATTTTAATAATTTTTATTTTCAAAAGAACTTTATTTTCAAAATAACTAAATATATCTAAAAACTCCTAAGAAAGAGAGGACGAGGGATTCGACGACGCATGAATCATTATAAACCTAAAAAAGCCAACTGTCATATTTCCAAACCCCAAATGTCGAATCCAAGCCCCAGCAAATCATAACTCGACTGACAAGTTGACAACAATGAACGGTCCATTAAAAATTTGAAAGCCCACGCGGGCAAAGGGGGTGGATTACGTTAAATTTAAAAAATATTTATTAAAGAAATATAACTCATGATTGAATTATAATTGAAGATGATTTGGAATTCATATAGATCTCGTTCGTGATGAACACAAGTTCACTATAATTCAAAACTCATCTTTTGATAAGAGGAGTTCAATGCAAATACAGAACCTGTTTGCCTTAAAGAAGAGTTTAATGCAAATTTTAAATTCGTTTATTAAAAATACAAGTTGAATGCAAATTTAGAACTCGTATGTTAAAAAGACGAGTTCTATCCAAATTAAAACTCATCAATTAAAAACCAGGAATTTGAAATGCAATTAGAGCTAGATCTGTGAAGGCGAGTTCGAGTGTAGTTAGAACTCCTCTTTTAAAAAGAGGAGTTTAGTGCAAATTTTGAACTTGTCTAGCTAGGTAAAAGACAAGTTCAGTGCAAATTTTGAACTTGTCTTTTTAAAAGATGAGTTTCGTGCAAATTTTGAAGTCGTTTGATGAAAAGACGAGTTCAATGCAAATTTAGAACTCGTATGTTGAAAAACGAGGATTACGATTAAATTCTGGCTAAGTATATTGAAAGGCGAGTTCAATACCCATGTAAATAGGACTTAGTTTTAATCAATCCATTTTTTCCCTTGTAAAATTGGAATGGTATTAACTACAATATCAGTCATAACATGTGTTAAATTATAATAAAGTCTTAATCAAGCAAATAGTCTACTTATCAACTTGTGTCATACATTAATACTATCATAACAATATATTCATCAATACAAATTAATTATAGATTCATAGTGTCCTATTTTTGTTAAATAACAATACGTCCATAAATACTATCATAACATGACATTATCCTGATTATTTTAGATACCAGAAAACAAAAAGAAAAACCACACTTATGAGGATTGAGTACCACATGGAAGGAAGAGCTCTCCTCTTATGTGTTGGATGCCTTTGATAACTCATATTAAAAACATGAACATTAGATGCAATGTGATCATTAGAAGTAGTTGGAATATCAGAAGCTATTGGAATATCAGAAGTCGTAGGAACAACAGAAGCTTATGGTACATCAGAAGCAGTTGAAACATCAGAAGTACCTGAAACATTAAGAGCAATTGAAACATAAGAAGCAGCTTGAACATCCCTACCATGCAGAGCATCATCAAGAGGAAAATCAAAAGCATGAGATCCTAATCCATCATGTTCTGTACGTGAACATCCTTGTCCTTGACATCATACTCGGCATACACGAGGTGCTCTTAAAGTTGGAATAGATAATGACTGATAAGGATGAACAAAAGGTGTTTGCCATGATGTGGATGATTGCCTTTGTTTAGGAATCTGCTCGTGCTCCATCACATGTCTATTATACCCCCTCTTCTTCCTCCTCTCCTACCTTTTTAGAAGTATGGTAGGGGCCTAATAATATGTCGACTCAACTCATTCTGACTTGCAAGGTATTGTAGTGTGGAGTATATATCTTCCTTTGTTGTTTGTGGAGTAATAGGCCCTGACAATTCATATATTTGTTCAAAGCTATTAGCCTATAAGTTAAATGTAGAAGATTTTTGTTATAATTAAAAGGAAACTAACAAAATAAATTAAAAAGTGTATATAAATTACCATAAGATCATGGAAGGATCCTTGCTTGGTGTGATATCGACGTGTCATAGAACGATAGCATAGCATATAAGGGTCACAATATGAAATATCTTCAGATAATAACTCACTACTAACTACATGATCACGACGACAATTCCACTTTTTTATATACTCTTTACATTGCACATTGCTCGATGAGATCATGTTGACATAGAGTGATGCAATGTAATTTAATGTTAGTATCACGTGACTCACGGTATATCTTCCTTGAGTGCGTAAAGGCTCGATTTGGCCTATGTCACTCAACAATATGAAAACAAATAAGTGGGGACATTGTACACCAAATATCATCACTAATAATACAATAGTTTGGCAATGTGTATATGATACCAGATGTGTATGGCTACCATTCAACATGACTTGGTCTCTGTACATCAAAGGCAAATCTATATTTGCCTAGGACATGTGTGGATTCCTCTCTGGTAGAAAAAACATCTCTCCATCTTAGAAAATGTAATGACATATTAGGTAAGATAAAATGGAAGTTAAGTTTTGAATGACTTTTCTACAATAAAATATAAAATCTTGTATATATAAATTATTACCCAATGAAGGTGGTGGAAATGGACTATCATCAACACCGATGATATCATGTGGAAATACCTCTAGTCTTTGTAGGGCAATATTTGAAAATCTTTCCTATGCCCATAATTGCAATAATATAAGTGGGCCAGCTATATTATGTGCATGAACATGGGATGCTTGACACATCTCCCTATAAAGCCAAGCTAACATAACACTACCCCACACTATATCTACCAATAGCCTAAAAATTTGATAAAAATGGAAGAAACGTGAGATGAACAAAACCACCAGACTTGTCTGCAAATAAGCATACTCTAATAAGTTGTAATATATATGCTCTAGTATAACGTTGAACAACAACATCATCAGCATCAAGTAGTAAAGTTGGGAATTTCATCTCTAACCATTACATATTAAGGCGTGATCCATTCATGTCATCATCTTGGTGTGTCAGAACAAGGCCCGACATAGTTCGAGCCCTTTATTGTGACGTCGACCGATGGAAACCGTCAAGCTGACCAGGCCAAGTATTATTTCTGACATCTTGCAAAATAATAGTCATCTCTCCATGTGTCGTGTGAAATGTGTGTTTCTCTGGGCGCCATCTCTCAATTAAGGCGGTCACCAAGTGTCAATCTAATGTAACAAAGCCAAGTCATGCAATGTCATAGAAGCCCACTTGCTACAACTATGGAATACGATCTAGTGACATCATATGATGAAATACCGCCTCACGCAGTCTACAATGGAGAATATGTGTCCTAGTTACTCTGTATCCCATAAAATCTGCGAACAATATACGTGTTGTAAAGACAACAATGATGAATCATAAGATTGGGCATCCATGACATACTTGTAAAACAAGTACATCATAGTTAATACATCACAAAAGTACATCTTAAGAGTTAACATCAATAAAAGTACATAAATACTTTCATGAAAAAAATGAACAAACATTGATAATAGTTAATACATCATAAAAAAGTTCTTGCACTACTAATCAGAATATCATAAAAAGTTCATACACTAGTAAGAGTTCATTTGTTACATCATATAAAAGTTCATACACTAATAAAAGTTACACATCTTCAAAACTCATTAATTTGGTTTGTTAGATGGTTCGCCTTGCTCTTTGTTAAGACACTTACGTCAATTACGACCTTCTTGCTTGCATGTGCCACACCTAATCTTGGCACTAGGTTCCCTCCAATCCATTTCATTATGTATGCGTGATGATCTAGGTCGCCCTTGGTCTAGCAACTTTTCTGGATCAAGATGCGAAATTGGAAAATCTAGTTGAGGCTAATAGTCTTCATGTGGTATTGGATGAAATTTTGGTGCCTAACAAGCTGCATATTTTTCCATTCGATAATAGGACTCCACAAATTAGCAACTATCTAACCTTGCATAAGCACAAACAGTGAGGGCATGAGAATAAGGTAACCTAAATGATTGTCACTTGTTACAAGTACAAGTACATTTCTTAAGCTTCACAACTTGCTTATTGTTACCCTTATCCATATGGAAACTATGAAGAGTAGTGGTCACTTGAAACACATTTGATAGATGAAATAATGCAACACTATGTCCACTTGCCTTAGATTCCCAATGCCTGGTTTTATTTATTGCATAAGAAAGTGTACATTTCACATTTTTTAAGTCTAGATTTAGTTTCAATCCTACGTCTTTCAAAGTACGCAACAAACTTATAAAAAGTTAGTTGTACCAATGCAATAATAAGAAACATACATGCTCCCTTAAACACCTCATTAATGCTCTTGATAATGTTTGCGGTCATACATTCATACCACAACCCTTCATCATATGTTTGTGTCCATTTTTCTTTATCAATTTTATCAAATAAATGAACAGACTTTTCATACAACTTTTTCAGCTCCTCCATACACAATTGAAACTTGCGAGGTTGATGTTGAGATCCAACCTTGTATACTAAGTCTTTCAGGACTTTGTTTCTAAACTTCTCGTTGAAGCAACTCGCCACATGTCTTAGACAATTTCTATGATGACCATGGGGTAGAGTCCATCCAACCTTTGCATTTTGTAGTGTTGCTTTAATTCCTGCATAACAATCAGAAATTATGCATACCCCATCTCTATGAATAACATGAGACCTTATAGTATAAAGAAGAAACCAAGACCAACTATCTATTGTTTCCTCCTCAACAAGTGCAAAGGCAAGAGGAAAGAAATGTCCATTACCATCAATTGAGGTTGCAATCAATAGTTTCTCGGTGTACTTTCCATATAGAAAAGTGCCATCAATTTGAATGACTGACTTGTAATGCTTGAATCCTTCTATAACAACTCCAAATTCCAAAAAAAAACCTTTTAAATCTAACGTTGCAATTAAAGTTCCCTAAGGGAGTCGTTTTCCAAACAACTTTTATATCAAGATTAGTTGCTTTAGAACATTCATCCACTTGGGTAAAAGGAAGTAAGATACATCTCAATCACCAAACACTGTTATAATTGCTTTTTATCATTTTGCTTCCCAAACTCTCCGATAGTGGACTTCATATCCATACTTATATTTTATTATCCAATGCAATGTTGGCATTGATGTAGATGGACCCTTCCTCATAACATTTTGTATCTCCCTTGCTATCAAAGTGGACCCTAATTGAGAGTGCTCTTATGAGTGTTTAGGATATACACAAGTGTGAAAACTTATGTATTGTGTTATCTAAAACAAGTTGTGAGTTTTACGTCGACAAGCACGAAGTCTCCACTTACAACCTTCATCCTACTTCTTGCATTTCAGTGACCATAAGTGTAGCTTTGATTCAACAACAACCAAATCTTGATTATTGCAAATACAATATCTTCTAACAACATATTGTAAGTCTTTTTTATTCTCAACCCTTAAGCCTTTGTTTAATACATCTTGGTTATTGTACATTCCACCATGTGACCCTAAATTCTCTTAAGAAGTGCCATTTATGACATCCCAATTTAACTCACTCATCATCAGGGAAGGGATGACATATTCATGGTCTAGGTGCATACGTTGATGCTCCACATGTTCAAATATCTCAACATCATTATCTTCAACATCATGGTTTCCAAGGGCCTCATAAACATATCCTTCATTCCTTACTATATCCTGCACAGTATTGGAATCTATCTTAATCATCGCCTCATCGTCATCATTTTCACCAATTTAAATCGCATCGTCAACACCCACCATTTTTTGTTATGGATTAGGTAGTACACCAATTCCCAATTTAGTACACTCAATATTCTCCATTTCAAGTAGTAGGATCTCTATGTACAACTCAATGGTATAATTAAGAAACTTTGTAGCTACATTACACATTAAACTCACATCATCATCATCATTTATAGGTAGTGCTACAAAGTTAAAATTACCATATCCGAGATTAATTGGATAATGATAAACCAACTTTAACTTCACTTCAGATAAACCTCCACACAATAACTCACATAAACATGCAACTCATTAAATGATGTGTTACTTTTAACAAACGTAGCCTTTGATGGAGAACAATTATAGCAAACTCTGTTAGGTGTATTGACCATATTAACATTAATGTAACAACACATTACTGTGATTGAACTATCCCCCATTATAGATCCTAAATTTAGAGAAAAAAAAAAGGATAAAATGAATACTTTAGTTACATGAAGAAACAAATTTAAAAACTAAATATGACAAAAGAAATTTTTTTAGTAAAAACAATATTAAAACTTTTTTGGAGCAAAGCAGTACATGACATGTTTTTTAAAATTTATGAAATTTATTTTCTTTACTTCTAAGATATTTGTTAAATTACTAATTTTTGTATGAGTGTTATGATCTTTATTGGACTTCAAATATGCAAACGTATTAGTAAACATTTAAATTGGAAAGATGTGGGTTGAATTGATGATCTCCTAGTAAATCATATTCTAAGATCATCCTACATTTTTTTTTTTTTTCAAAACTCAAGCATATAAAATTTGGGTTCAATATGTGTGTTGTGTGTCATACCAATATTGTAGTTGGAGATTTTCCAATTTGTAGTCCTACCAAAAGGATGCAGGGTCAGAACTCAGGTTTCAAGTTATGGAGCTCATAGAGGAAAATTTGTAGTAGCAAGTAGAATTAATAAGAAGAAATGATGAAAATTAAGTTCATATTTATTTGAAAATTTTCTCAGCAACCAAACAAAGGGTAAACGAGATAATTTTCTTAAGAATATTATAAAAAACTTTAGGAAATGCTTTTCATATTTTCAATTTCTCTAAAACATTTTACTAAATTTTTTAAAACACTACAAAATTTTCATTGATAGGAAAAAAATTCACTTTCATAAAATATCCTTAAGAATTTTTAATCCCAAATTCTTCAAACGAAATTATGTTCATCTTTAAAAAAAATCTAAAGGTGGTGAATTATTTTTTTTGAAAAGCACCAATCTTTTACAAAATACTATGAGGGAATCCCCCATTTTCACTTGAATATTAGAAATTTACAGAAACTTTTTCACTTGGATAGCAATTCATTACCTTTTAGATGCAACCTTGATCTTCAGAGAAACAAAATCGAAAGTCGATAGTGTTCTAACTCCGATCCGTAGAGCTAGAGAGGGGTGACCAGCTGATGATAAGCGAAATGCAAAAG
This sequence comes from Tetrastigma voinierianum, assembly GCA_016808115.1. Lineage (NCBI taxonomy): Eukaryota > Viridiplantae > Streptophyta > Magnoliopsida > Vitales > Vitaceae > Tetrastigma > Tetrastigma voinierianum. The sequence goes on along the minus strand of JAEQBH010007933.1, from coordinate 186,541 downwards.
CGAATTGTAAAAAACTAGGCTAGGGCTTGACGGAGCAAGGAGAAAGGTTGGGGAGGGAGGAGGTGTTTGGTTTGGTTAGAAGTTCTCCCCACGTGGCTAGTGATGTGGCAAAGTACCATAATTTAATCAATATTTTTCATTAGACATTATTTTAATTATTTAAAAAAAAAAAAAAAAAAACCGTCCGTGCTCCTTCCCCATCCTACCACATCCGAATTTTGAACTATTGAAAATTGAAAATTGGGAAAATTTTCTTTTGACTCCATTTATTTAGGAATAATAGTAAAAAAAATATAAAATATTATGGTTTTATAAATAAATAATTGGATATTCTTTGATTCTTATCTTAATATTGCATAAATCACTACGCGGCGCTGTCATTTATAGTAGTAAGCTACGACATTAATATAATCTCTAAATTTATTATAGAAATGTCACAGAGTATTATCATCACACTAGCTTATGCTTATTTTATGAAGTCGTCTTAAATTTATGTATTTTACATTCTTCTGCTATGGCCTTCCCGAAACAGGAGTCCATATACTCGAATCTTTGAATGTTGGCAATGACTCCGAAAATTCGAAGTGCGGTTAATGATTACGTTACTTAGCGGAATATTCGTGGTCGCTTTACGTATATTTTTTAACATAAATATCTGAGTGCCTCTAATATTTTCTGAGTTTGATGTCTATTTCCTTTACAACTTACATGCCAAAATATATTAAAACTAGATTGTTCTAATATATTTTACAAAAAATACTTCTCAAGGCCCTGGCCCGACGCCTTGCGTCTTTGTGACCTCGAAAAGTGTCGTCTTCTCATTATACACGAAAGGGTGATCGCGACAGGGTTAACGAAGACGATAGATATCTCTTACTAAGGCTATTCGCCACAAAATGACGTGCGATGCGGTATTACAATCCCGATCCACACGCATTCAAGTACATATGCTTTATTGTGCACGAATGTCTATGTAGTGCTCCCCAGGAATCGAGCACCGCGATTATTAAGCGAGGGTGTCATTTTTATTTTTTTTTGTCCTGTTTACTATAAACTTATAAACTTTAAGCTTGTTCATTCATAGAACGTTAAACATGTAACTTGTAATATATTCTATAGCAGCGGATTACAAAATATATCTGAGAACCATTATATGGAAGTGTTAGCGTTTACGATATTTCACATTGCTTACAAGAAACAAAAATACATATACATTAAATAAATGGTGTTTCGGTAAGATGCACAGTGATGTGTTGACTTTAATTCAAGCGTGCGGGTTGTCACGTCTCACGGTTTTCCTCTTCGTACCTTCTGGATGAAACACCGTGCTAAGGCATAGCTTAGTGGGAGATAATACTATGGGCGACCTAATAAGGATTATCTCACTATAGATACATGCATATACTTATGTAGATATAACGTTTGCGTATAACATCATTTCGTATCTGCTTTTCTGGGTTTCATTCTTTATGCGTATTTAAGCCCTCTTGCGTGTCATCTTACACTTTATTTATTGTTCTTGCTTAACCATATCTTATCATCACATAGCGGTGTTATGTTACCATGTCATGTCATATATACGTATAAATACCATGCGTATACTTGTCGTTTAACATGTTTAAGTATCTGCATAAACTTTAGAAAGTGGATACGGGAAAGAGCGTAATAATACCCAGAAGAATCTTATCATTGTGCGAGCAGTGATCTCTATCTATGTATTAAACAGGGGCTATTATAATGATCCAAGCAGAGATACATTTTATCGGCCAAAGCAGGGGCCTCGATATCTATAAATTGTATCTTTAAGTATTTGTATCACTATAGGCATGCCTATCCCATCGACTACCAGATCATAAGCAATTGTCAGTTTTATTCTGTTTTCTTAACAATCTTTTAAGTATCAGAAAAATATATCTCATATACATGAATAATTATTGATATCATGTATACTTATGAGATATTCATTATCAAAATAATTTCTTATAAGCATTTAACTGTATTTTTTTCATATAAAAAAAAAAATTATGCGTGTCATTTGGACTTTTAATTTAGGAGATATGGTCTAAACATTCCGAACTGCTCCTAGACAATTTCCAAGAACATAATATGGAATTGTGTCCTATATTTAAAAATTTTCTAAGAACATTAGAGATAAATTTGATCATAATTTCTTCATCAAAGTTGTTCTCCTTGATGTCTAGATTGTACAGAAATTTGAATCATCTTATTTGGACCAGTATAACTCAAGTTATGATTTAAACAATCGGAATTACTCTAGTTCAAGGGACTGTTTTGAGACAGATTTCAGGGACCGAATTGTTCCCTTACTTTGACGAATTTTCTAGGTCTAATGGGGTCCAAATTTGGATATAATTATTTCAGGAAGATTTGTTCTCCTAGAAGTCTAATTTATCTAAAAAATTAAATCACTCAATTTGGATGAGTGAAACTCAACTTATGGCCAAAATATCAAAACTACTCCAAAATCTTGAACCATAATTGACTTGAAACAGAGCTTCACTTTGATGAATTTTAGGTATCCACGGGGTCAGGTACACCATACACCTATTTAGGAAGTTTGTTCTTCTAGAAGTCTAGTTTAGCTAAAAATTGAATCATTCAATTTGGATGAGTGATGGCCAAGTTATGGCCAAAACAAAAACATGGGTTTAGAAAAAACGGACATATCTCTCCTAAAACCCAATTTTTTTTTCTCTATATAAATTTTTCCTCCATTGAGGGCCAGCCAATAAACCTGACAATAGGCTCGACAAGAATTCTACACAAAAGTGGTATTCCCGAATCTCGAACAAGTATCCTTATATACACACACATCCATACAAAAATCCATAAAAAATTCATACAAAAAATTTAATCTGTGATTTACTCTTACTTCTTCTTATTTACCGTTCTCTTTCTTCTCCTCTCTTCACCTTATCCGGTTGCCCTATCACCCCAGACCAAATGAGATATTATTTTAACGCATCGCCGATTTGGAGTTAAGGCCATGTTTTGCTTAACTCATTTTTGAATTCTTTTCCAATTTTTGCATTTAGGTCCCTCATCTCTCTATTATTTGCACATTAACTTATTCAATTTCCTACTTTGACATACAATCTTCTATTCTTATGTCATTTGGATCCTTAATTGGCAATTTACCAATTTACTCTTGACTTTTGTATTAATTCCGAGTTTTGCTTATTTTGTTTTTAGCATGATTTTATTCTGAAAAAATATACATTTATTTTTATTCTACCAAAAACATGTTATAAAGAGCGTCGAGGTATAATTTGGGTACGATGCACATGTCATAGTGCAATATACTCTCGACCGAATCAGAGTCTCGATGACTCTCTCTGCATATGCCAAGTGTGAAAAGCCGTCGAGGCATCCAGCCCGACTCTTTTCGAACAAAAGTTTTTTGCGCCAGTGAAGGCTACATTGGATACCTGTCACACCCGATTCCGGTCGGGCACGATTGGTGGATCAGACGATTCGAGTGCGAGAACATATCTTGGGACTCTTTACACGATTTTTTTTTTCAAAGCAGAACTTATACACGTGGGTATGGCCCACATCTTATAAAAGAATCAAATATCATATACATATTTGTCAGTCGATTTCTGAATAAGCGTCTTTTCACGTTCTGAATCGGAGCGTGGAACCTATGTAGTGAACCCCTACTAGTGTCTTTGGCCCGACGAGTATCACGAGAATCTTCGAGATCTTCTCATGTACTTACACGGATTAAACCCGTGCTAAACTGCGCTTAGTGGGAAACATATGTCTTATCCATATACACATTTAACGCATAAAACAATAGATAATATAAATTTCATGCATTTATATTATAAGACTTATATAGAGACTTATGTTTATTCGGGACTCGAAGTAGGAATTCTGAGACTTATCCTTATTGAACTTATACTTATAGGACTTATGTTTGTGGGGACTCAAGTAGGAATTCTGAACTTATCATATTCGAACTTATACTTATAACGGACTTATGTTTATTCGGGACTCAGGTAGGAATTCACAGAACTTATCCTTATTCGAACTTATACTTATACTACGGGTTTTACAATTTTTGGAAATTGCAGTAGGTACTACGGAGATATTCTGGAGCATTATCTTGGTATTAACGGAACTTATTCTTATCACGGAAGTACCAAGTAAAAAAGAAAGTACCTGCTTGTTCGAATGTCCCGAGAGCGCACACTTGTGCTTATATCGAGCTTATCTTATGCTCATGGGAATTGCTCGTAGAATACTCACGGGTTTATCTATCAGGAGCTTATATGGAATCACGAAGTAGGTACTCACGAGGTGTCAGTCTGGTGGTACGGTAGGTACTCACAGTAATCAAATACGGGAGTACACGTAGGTACTTCGGAACTTATATTTATCTGATACTTTGTATCTTGTACTTGTACTACATAGCATATCCTTGTCTTCACGGATCTTATCTTTGGTATTCTGAGCTTATACATGTATTTCGGATCTTATACATGTCTTCTGAGCATATACTTGTCTTGGATCTTATCTTGGTGTTCTGGCTGATTCGTATATTTCAGATCTTATTCATGTGCGAAGGTACCCGTAGGTACGATAAGTCGGAACAGATCAAACTTATGTTGATACATATCAGATATGGGCATTAGTCCATGGCAGTGCAGGATCCGCAACCAGGTACATATCTAGTTCATACGGATTCGAACATATCCGAAAACAAATGGATTTATCGGTTTATATCGAGTCATATTCGAGTTACGCGGATTTGAAGGTACGTGGGTACCACGGACTTATCTTATACGGATATACTTATTTTACGATGCGAGTACGTGGGTACTGGAACTGTCAGTTCGGAGTACGGTAGGTACTTCGTAACTTAATCGAGATCTGAGGTACGTAGGTCTTAAGAAACCGAATCTGAGTACATTGATCTTACTATTATTCTTTATTGAGTCTTATCCTTATAAGCATTTTGATTTCCTAGACCAGTAATACAGATTGAGTAGGACACAGCACAATAAGTATCCGAAGATACTATACAGTACGGAAGTGCCGTAGCACAAAGCAGGATTGCCAGAGTACTGAACAGGAGTGTCGTAGCACTAATCAGGACAGGAGTGCCGTAGCACTTAACAGGACAGGAGTGTCGTAGCCTTAACATAGGAGTACCGAAGTACTAATCAGGAGTGCCGGAGCACTAATCAGGAGTACCGAAGTACTAATCAGGAGTGCCGGAGCACTAATCAGGAGTACCGAAGTACTAATCAAGTCGCGGGAGCCTTGTCAGAATCTGCGAAGTCTGTCGGGGAGTAGCCATGGCTTTTCTTCGAGGACGAAGTCTTTGTGTGTGCAATAATTGGTCTTAGAGCGTTTTACAATTATATGAGTTCAGTAACTTACTATCTTATAACAGGGGCATTCTTAGCCACATTATGTGTTCATGACATGTGTATCTCCGTTCATAGTCACGTGTCGGTTCGTTTTAAATGTTCGTATCATATTTATGTTTTGTGAACACGGTATACATTTTTGCATTTCCTATATTTTCATATTACTATTACATATGGCATTTCATATACTTGTACAGTATAATGCCTATGTATTCACACATCATTCCAATTGGATTTATTCCAATTGGATCATCCAAACTAAAGTTATGGCATTTTCATGCCAAACTAGTCAATTTACCAAATTTACCCGAGGGACAGTTTGAAATACTCATATTCCAGTGCCTTGACTCCATATTTGGCACTGGTTCTTTGTACTCCTTACAGTTAAGGTGCTAGGGTTTCTCCTCCAACTGGAATCACACCGTCAGCGGAACAGAAGCACGCGAATGTCGAGAAACAATCAGGACTACTCTATGATCAAAGCTGACCGAAATTTGGGCGGATCACTCCATTACATCCTTCATCAAAATAACATGGAGATCCCTCTGACTTAACTCCTCTCAATCACTTTTAATTAGACAAAAGAATCAAAGATTCATACCAAAGTTCTCAAACTTTACAAAATCATACACTTATGAAGGATTCCATAATAATTGATATTAACTAGGGATTTTCAACCCCAATTCCCTTAAATCTAGAAGTTAGGATGTATTCCCTAACAAAACCACAAGGGACAATTTGGTACAAAAGAAAACCCTAGCAATCCATACCCAAGTAGTTTGTGTACAATAATCATACCAAAATCCACATAATTCCATACAAAGGCATGTATCCATACCTTTGCTTGATCACTCTCTTCTCCCTCTTCTTCTTCTTCCTCTTCCTCTCCTTCCCTTTTGCTCCATACGTGAAGCCCTTGTTTGGAGACCAAAATAATCCATTTTTGGTCTCCCTCTTCTATTTATAAACAAACTTTATGTTATTTAGCTTTTTAGTCCTTTCATCTTCTAGGAATTACACTAAAATTCCTATTATTTATACTTTGGCCTCAAATCTTGATAACTTATAACTTTTAAGTCCCTTTTTGGGCAAGTTACGATTTTATCCTTAAGTCTTATAAATTTCCGGGTCTCTCGTTTCCATGTTTCACATTTAACTCATGAAACATTTAAATTATGCTTACAAAATACCCTAAACATGTCGATAACTGCTAGGGTATATTTTGGGGTGTTACACCCTTATTGCCTACTTATTTCCTTACCAAGTATTGTGTGTTATGCATTTGTGGGCCATGGATTTCCGGGTTCTCATCGCAGGACGCCGTACACCTATACAACATTTTTTACGAGCTTTCACCGACGGTTTCATGTCTAAACCATATACCGGGTTTTTCACTTGAGGGGGTGTCTATCCCTACTTGCTTCACCCATTTACACACGTACTTTTCATGTCATGCAACCATGAGCCTCAATTTGGATGTTGTCCCATTTTACTAAGCTCACCATCGAACACCAAACACAGTGTCAATTAACCATGTCTTCGACATACGCCGAACACGACACGGTGTCGATTTACCATGTCCTCCACGACATACATCGAACACTAAACCTGATGTCGATTTAACATGGTCGAACACGACACAATGTAGAGGCCCCCGCGACCATGCGCTTACACGGGCTCGGCGTGATGTAGGTGCATAAATGCACAATGCAAATGTCATTGCATGTCATTTCATGCCTACATGTACACTACGTGTCACATGCAACATATATATTACACTACATGTCAAGTGTCATGAATAAATTATATTTAATACATATAATTATTTCCATTTTTTGTCTCACACATATCACATAATTTCACAAATTCAGCATGTTATGCAATTTACAGCAATAACACACATTAACCAATCCTAACCATAAATCCGACCATGCTTGGCCTCGAAAATAATCTGGACTTAGTCCAGAAAGTCCATCTTGTGTCAATACCACCTGAAACATTCCAACACCTGATGCCTGCGAATATCACCTTTGACCCCGAGCATTTAGATACAAACGATTCTGCGAAACAAAAAAGTTCCGGAAACCCGGAAAGGACTATTCCTCAATTGTCAGATTTACCCATTGATGTTCAGCCTGATTTGGTGAGCACTTTATCTTATAAAATTGCAGATTCAACGAGCTTTCCGTAGAGTCCAAGAACGCGCGAATCGGAGTTTGGACAAGAAAGTTATGGTCATCCGAAGTTGACGTGGCCAATTCGCAAGGGTGTGTGGAAATTTGGACATACCCCCGGTTTCCATTATACTCAGGATTTTCTTGTCGCGGAGCGGTGTTCCAGTCTCGGGCCGATCCAGAAACCAAGTGAAATCGGTCTTTGGCTGTCCACCTGACAACAACGAGCCACACACATCTTAAATTCGTCTTGAAATGGGGCGAAACCGCTAGGTCATTACGTGGTCTCTAGGCGTAAAATAACCGAAGTAGGAGGAAACCTACCTCTCGTAGCGTAGTTCCGGGTCATTTGTCGTCCGGTCCTGCTCCCTACATGACGTTAGTTCCGATTCCTCTCCTCCTTTCCTTTCTTCCTTCTTTCATTTCTCTTTTCTTCTTCTCTCTTCTCTTCCTCCTTTTCTTTTCTTCCTTCCTTCCTTCCTTTTCTTTCTTTCCTTATTTTCTCTCCTTCCTTTCCCTTTCCTTCTTCCTACACTTCCACGCACCACATCTCCCACCTTTTTTTCGTTTGGCTTTTTTCTTTCCATTTTTCATATTCGATGGGGGGTGACTCATCCCCCCACATGTCTTTCTCACCCCTTCCCCCCTCCACCTACTCCTCTCATGCAGCCTGCCACATGGCAGACTAGGTGCCCTACCACCTGGTGCCACATAGTCACTCATCTGCTCGGTCTGTAATTTTGGCAGTAAAATTAAACCAAATACCGAATTTAGCCAGTGATAGATTAGATTTACAGTGAAACAATTCGTAGCAATCTGTTTCGTCATTCGAGATCTGAAAATACCAATTTTCATAGGAATTTATTCAGACAAATTACGATTTATCATTTTTCTTAAAAATTTAAATTTAAATTTTTCACGGGTTTTATAATACCTTATTTACAATTATTCTAAATCAATGGATTAAAACTTAAGTTTACTTTGAAAAATTTACTTCATTATTTTCAGTTTTAATTAATAATTATAAATAATCTGTTTGGTCTACTCTATGTTATGTTATTTTACGTTATTTATTTATTTATTCATTTATTTATGTTTATCTTTTGACTTTCTCTCAAGTTTTGATTTTCAATAGAATTAGAGTAATACAGTTAAAATAAAAGAATATTCGATAATTCTTGATTTGATTTTTTGATTTTTTATAAATTTAATCTCTTATTAATTTCGTCTTGTTAAAGCATCATTTAAGTAAATTTTGCAAATTAAAAATTCATTGAATAATAATTTAGAGTATTTTAATAATAATTTCTCATAAATTATTTTTTTATATTAGGATTTTTTTTATGAGAAAAAATTGTTAGGATATTTTATTCCATTGTTTGGAATTTGGAGTGGTAAGTTTTATAGTTGGTAAACTTTTGAAATGGCTAATGCAAAAAAATTAGGAGGAAAATATTTTTTATTTTCTAATTTGATTTTTACTTTATTTGCAATTCTAAAAGTTGTTGTTTATAAGTTTTAAAATTAAGTTTATCTTTAAAATTATATTTATTTTCAAAAGTATTTTTAAATACTTTTTTGGTAAGTTTAAATTTATCATTTTACTTAAATTGGTATTTGATTTTAAAAGGTAGGTTTGAAGCACTTTAGAATTAGGAAACTCTGATAACTAATAAATATATACATTATGTTGTATTTCTACTAACGTGGCAATTCATGTCCTAGAATTCGTGTTTTATGTCGTGTCGATGTGCGAATATTAATCGATAACAAACCAATCAATACAGCCATGAGAATAATCGCGTGTTATCGATGATATTGCTTGGCCATTCATTTTATTATTCGTGTTAGGCAGGTCAATATGTATATGACCCATTTAATTTGATTAATTAAAATAATAAGAATTATAATTAATCATCCATAGTTAACACAAATAACTTATTAAATTTAACATGTTTATTAATTTTATTATTTAAAATAATATGAATTATAATTAATAATCTATATTTAACCCTTACTTAGGAAATAACCTATTAAATAGGTTAATTAATTAATATAATGATTAAATGGGTAATTCAGGTCAAATTCGTGTTAGGTAAGTCAACACAAATATGACTCATTTATTAAACATGTTAGGCAGATTGTCTGAATATGACTCCACCATCTGATTATACTGACCCAGACCATAGCGTGTTGGGATTCGTATGAGTGTCAGAATTTTGCCAACCTGGTAGAAAACTATAGCCATTCATAAAAGACTTGATCTGAAATCTCTTCATGGACATTCATAATTGGATTATTTAGGGTATACTTGATTCTTGTTTTTAAAAACTTTTTATTGAAAATAGTTTTTAAAAACACAAAAATAGTGTTTTTTGAAAATTGTTCATTGTTATTTGAATTTAGTATTTTTTATATTTTTTATGTTTTTTCATAACAAAAAAAATTATGAACCAAACTTGTTCTCCATATTTTTCTTTTTCTTCTTGTTTTTAAGAATAAAACATCTTTCAAAACTAGGAATCGAATATGCCATTATGTTTCTTTTTTCAAAATTGTGTACTCTTTCCTCGTATTACATACTAATCCACCCATGTTTTTCTTCATGAGTCATTGATTTTATTTATATTTACAAGAAGTAAAAAAAAAAAAATAAATAGAATATTGAAAAAAATGGTTATGTAGAACATAAATATTAAAATTAGAGAATAAAAATCAAATAGATAAAATAAATAATGGATTTACTCCGTGCAACTCTTTGATGTTGGATATAAAAACTCAATGTACGTATCAAATAATATATTCGAAAGAGAAGTTACAATAAAATTAGAGTAAATACAAATTAAATTTTAAAATGAAAATATTGTTTTATTCTTATTTGGTTTTCTTTTGAGTTTTAATTAATTTCATCCCTTATACTTAAGGTTACCCCCCTCGTCAGACCATGAGATATTCTCAACAGACGGTAAACCTCTATTATATAACATAGTTGTATTCATAGGATTCGAACTTGAAACCTGATGATTCTTTTTCGACCAAAGGCCCAGGGTTTGGGATTTTAAATTCTTTAGGTTGGATGCGACTCTGAATGCACGGCTCCCTTGTGAATATAAATAGTTTGCGGGGGATCGTCTGTTGCCCCTCACGATTACCTGATAGTTCTTCCAGGTGGAAGAAAATCAAGCGCAGGGAATGAATTTTTAATGCGCGACCACTTTCATCGATGGGGTGGCTTGGTATTTATAATGGATGATCGCTAATAATTCACTGTTTGATGATGATACGGATATTTCTCCCCATTGGGTGAGGGATTTTCTTTCGCTATGATTAAATCGACTAATAAGGATAGTGTGCTCTGGGTGGATGATGATCTGCCATTTGCCATTGGGTAAGGGATTTTCTTTCATATAGTTAGCAAATTAATAAGGGATAATTGATGAACAATTATTAGGAAATATCCTACTTCCCTAATTGGTGGAGATTTAATTAGGAAGTTAGGTACTTTTCTTTATCTGAGTTCTTGGATGTTTACGTCACACCTTCTCGAGGCAATTGGCAAGGTCCGACCTGGGCTTTTGTGTTGGGCATATGTGGTGGCGAGCTCTTTTATGTCTTTTATTGGGCTGCTTAACATCCCTCTCGAGCCTAGCTTTTAGGTTGGCGTCGGGCTGTCTTTAGACCCCATCGGTTGCCTCCAGCCCTTGGTGTTGAAGTGAGCTGAAGCGAGGAGCTGAATTGTTTCTCGGATCGGTCGCGTTTCAGCGTGTTGGCGGGGATGGTTGATTAGAACTTTGTCATTTGTCGGATGTCTTGTGATAATGATGGCCATTCGATTTTCGCACCCATTATGGCTATCGTTTCCTATGCTTTTAGAAACATCCTCTGTATCATTTTCTTGTGTTCTTGAAGACCTCTTCCTCCGTGGGTTTGGAAGTGTCTTCGACGTCCTATCTTGCTTTTGGTGATTTCTATGTCTTATAAAAGCGAGTTTATGCTCTGTTGAAATGAATTATTTGGTTCTGAGGTACTCAACATGAAGAGCGTTTACGCTCATGACCGCTCTGGAAGCTGAAATGCGCGCTTTGGACATTTAACTCACTGGCGGGACTATTCAGCCTCTGACATTAATACAGTGTCAGTTCTTGGGCTATTACACCTCTTGAGTTGTTTAACTCTTATAAATTGAGCTATTTGGCTCTTGGGCTCTTCTGCCTCCTGGGCTATTCTGCCTCTCGAGCTGTTTATGCTCCTTTGAATTGAGTTATTCGCTCTTAGGCTATTGCGCCTTTTGGGCTATTCGCTCCTAGGCTATTGTGCCTTTTTGAGCAGTTAAGCTCTGAAAACTAAGCGGCTTGGCTCCTGGGCTATTGTGCCTTTTTGAGTAGTTAAGCTCTGAAAATTGAGTTGCTTGGCTCCTGGGCTATTCTGCCTCCTGAGTAATTTATGCTCTTTTGAACTGAGCTATTTATACAGGCTGTTGTGCCTTTTAGCGATTAAGCTTTGAAAGCCGCTGCTTGGCTCCCCAAGGCACATTGTGCCTTGAACTCGCTACTTGGTTTCTGGGCTGTCTGCCTTAGAAATTTGTTTATGCTCTTTTGAAGCCCAGGCTATTCGCTCATGGGGCATTCTGCGCCTTTTGAAGCGGAGTTAAGCTCTGAAAATTGAGATGCTTGGCTCTTGGGCAATTATGCCTTTTTAAGCAGTTGAGCTCTGAAAACTGAGCTACTTGGCTCCTGGGCTGTTGCGCCTTCTAAACTAAGCTACTTGGCTCCTGGGCTATTCTGTCTCTCGAGCTGTTTATGCTCTTTTGAACTGAGTTATTCGCTCATGGGCTGTTGTGCCTTTTAGCAGTAAGCTCACGAAAACTAGGCACACCCTTGGCTCTGAGCTATTGTGCCTTTTTGGCGGTTGAGCTCGGAAAGCGAGTTGCTTGGCTCACAGGCTGTGCCTCCGGCCCATTTATGCTCTTTTGAATTGAGTTATTCGCTCCCTGCGTTTGTTGTGCCTTTTGTGACAATTCTTTCTAGGCGAGGCTGCTTAGCTCCTGAGCTATTGTGCCTTTTAAGCGGTTGAATACGAAAACTAAGGCCTTGGCTCTGAGGTGTTGCGTCTTCGAACTAGCTGCAGCTCTAGGCTATTACGCCTCCCAGTATTATGCTCTTTTGGCCCATTGTTCTTTCAGTAAATGGCGCAAGGCTCTGCAGAAGCGGCTGCAAAATCTCTTGAACTGAGCTACATGACACTTACCCCAGATTGAGCTACATGGCTCCTTGGCTACTTGGCCTTCTGAAAATGACCTACATGGCTCCTTTGACTAGCTACATGGCTGCTGAGCTGGCTCATCATTTACTTGGCTCTGGAAATTGAGCTACAAGGCTCGTTTGAAGCGAGCTCCTGAGGCTCGTTTGAAAGCCCGAGGCTACAGGCTCTCTTGAAGCGACTACATAGCTCACCGGCTACATGAATCCTGACTCATGACCTTGGCTGCCATACGAGTGGTGGCTGCAGGCTCTCTTGAAATTGAGTTGCAAGGCTCTCTTGAAACTGAGCTACATGGCTCCTGAGTTACATGGCTCCCTTGAAAAGCGAGCTATATGGCTCTAGAAGCTACATGAATCCTGCTTCTACTTAGCCTCTGAAACTTCGGCTGAGCTCGTTGGCCAGGCTCTGAGCTCTCTTGGCCGAAGCTGCCTGGCTCTGAGCTACATGGCTCCTTGGCTGCACCCAGCCTTCCACGGCCAAGCACATGGCTCCTTGGCGAGCTACATGGATCACAGTACAGGCTCATCGCTACTTGGCCTTCTGAAACTAGGCGGCTGCAGGCTATCGACGGCTGCAGTCTCTTAGCGAGCTCTGAGGCTCGCCCAGCTACATGGCTCCTTGGCTACTTGGCCTCAGGCGGAAATTGTGAGCTCGTTTGAAGCGAGCTACAGGCTCGTTTGAAACTGAGCTACAAAATCTTAAAAGCTGGGCTATATAATGCGAGCTACATGGCTCCTTAAGCAGCTAGTTTCTTCTTCTCCATCCAGTCAGAGGGCGTTGTGACACCTTCTTTGATCCAGGCAGATTAGCGGGTCGAGGCGAATCGGGATGCTCGATACCAGCTAATTTATGACACGCATCCGGCACGATTGTCGACGAAGGTGTCATATATATATATTTTTAAACTTATAGCCTCTAAGTTTGTTCATTCATATAATGTTAAACATTTAACTTGTATTATATTCTATAGCAGCGGATTACAAATATACAATCTCCATATATTGAAGTCCAACATTTACAATATTTACATTGTTTCGATAGCAAAATACATATACAAAATAGACCAAAAAGGTCTTCAGTGGGCACCTAGTGATGCGTGGCCTTTGCTTTGCTGATGTGGATTGTCACATCCTCTTGTTTCCTTTTAAACACCTACGGATAGAAAACACCCATGCTAAACTTCACGGCAGTGAGATTAATACATGTGGATATTTCATGAGGTCTCCACACTTCTATACAAATGCATATACTTATGACACATATAACATTTACATCTTATCATTTCTGATTATATACTTTTCCTGACATGTTTCATTTCTTATCATATTTCATATACTTTTCATGTCATCTTGTACTTTACTTCTTGTTCTTGTAATTGTATACTATCATCGCATAGCAGTACTATGCTTCTCATATAATGTCATATATTCTTTACATTTCATTTGCATATACTTGTCATTTTCTTTTTATATTTCGTAATGCACCAAATACCTTAGAGCGGATCTTGGAAATAGCGTATGTACTGAAGGTGCTTGTATCATTGTCTGAGCGGTGATCTCTATGCAGCTATATGCGAAGGTATCATCCTTTATCTGAGGCAGTGACCTATGCCATGTAATATGTGATAGCAGTAGTATATACACAGAAGGTATCATCACTATATGAGGCAGTGACTGTACCGTAATAGTCAAACGGGATCTATGTCATCGACAAACGGGCCTCGATGTCACGCAAATTATATGCTTTCCCGGCAAGCGCCCATCTTCCATATATAGGCATGTCTATCTATCCCTCTACTAGGTTCTAAAACTTGAGACAATCCATGTGTATTTTATGTTCGAGTACATATCTCCATATTATGCATGAATAGTATGATTACCACATATGCTTCTTGTTTTTCATGATTTTGGACTGTCATGAGCTCCTTTTATCATGCTATATATGGATGGATTCTTGACTCATTGGGCTTTCCATATAGTTCAAGAATACCCGAAACGGAGTTCGGACGAAGAAGTTATGACCTTTCGAAGTTGGAGGTCACACATAGTCAAACCCAGCCGAGCTAAACTGACCTATCTGAGCTCACCTATTTTCCCCCACAAGAACATGAATGGATTCTTGACTCAATGGGGATTTCCATAGAGTCCAAGAACACCAGAAACGGAGTTCGGACAAAGAAGTTATGACCTTCCGAAGTTGGAGGTCACCGTAGTCCAAACCAAAAATGGTGACTGAACTAGCTGGTGGTGACTGTCTGGCGGGAGTGCTGCTTGGCATTTGAGGTGCAGCCATTGTATTGGCCCGAGCTGCACTATCCAAGGAAAAGGACCATAACTTGGAGGACTCTGAGTTCGGGTGAGAAATTCAAAGCCTAACATCAAGTTCAGTGATGTGGCCTGAGGTACGAGAGAAGACTCAGCACTTGAATTCCTTTATTTCTTGTCCCGAAATTAGTCTAAAAGGTCAGGCTAATGCGTGTGATCAAAAATAGGGAATTTTCTTGGTTCAACTTACCCAACAGACCTTTCCCAAAACACATATATAGGAGCCTTAGAGGCTCTTCTCAACTCAACCTAACAAGAAATGAGTTTGGGGTTCCAAACTGACGTACACAAAATAGGGGTTGAAACCATGTCTATGCACTTTCTATACCAACACTAGACAAATACCATACTCAAATCCATACAAAACACTAGACTTAATCTTAAATTCATCACTTGTGATCTTCTTTTCGTGCCTTCTTTCTTCTCTTCTCTTGCTTCTTCTCTCTTATCAGTTTTGCTTTCTCTCTTTCTCAGACCAAAATGAGATATTTATTTAGTCTTATCATATTTGATCTTATTCCTTTTATTTACTTTGGTCCTCTAACTCTCTAATATTTGCCAATCAATTTTATTATATTTTACATTAGCTGTCATCTTCTCTATTATTCTTAACTTATGCATATTCCCTAATTTGGCATAGACTTTACCCTTAACTTTTGTATTAATTAGAGTTCTTACTTATTTTATTTTATCTTTATTTTAAAATATACTTTCACTTTATTATACCCTAAACATGTTATAAAAGCCCATTTAGGGTATAATTTTAGGTGTTCTAAGCGTTGTGGTGTTGTCGTTCTTCTACTTGTGCATTGCATTTATGCAGTGAGTTCCTCGAGTCTCTCGTGAGCAAGCGGTTGGTGAGGCAGAGTGCCTCCACCTCATCGGTGTTGTCTGTAGAGTTTGAGCGTCCCTTGCGGTCGGCTAAGGTCGCCTTCTTGGTTTGCGTCCCGGGGTTGAAACTCACTGCTCATGTTTTGGGTAAATACCATCAATCAGCCCCGAGAATTGATTTTATTTATAGAAGGCGATCGTTCCCACGAGTTGGCCTTAATGGGGTGATGCTTTTTCAACCGGAGCCCAGGCTAAGCTTGTTGGAATTCTTTGCAGGCCCGGGCTCTTGACTACGGATGCTGGCTCATATAAGGCCGAAAATTCAGTTACGGAAAAATGGCAAAATCGTAATTTCGGTCAAAACCCGAAATTTTTCTAGATCTCGGATGGCCAACAGTTTCACGGGTTAGGTCGTCTCTCCGAAATCTAGCTAACATGTCGAATTTCGTCGAATTTCGGGAGCGGTCGAAATTGCACGTTTTGAGCATCAGTAATGGTGAAGTAAAATGACATGTGATGTGACGAAGTCACTATAACGTAACCTTTCATGTGACACATGTTGCATGAGTAGAGATGATGGAAGCGTACGTAGGATTGTGCCACGTGTCAAAAATCCAAGCTTAGGGACATGATTGGTATTCTTTAAATTTTAAATGATAATAAGACGAAATAGGGTATAGTGTCATCCTCTTCCCTTTATTCAAAAGGCCAAAAACGTGAAGGAGGAGAGAAAACTTACAAAAGCTTAGGTTTTTGATTTCTAGTGAGAGAGAGTATGACTTCTCTCTAGATCGAGGCGATGGGCCAGGCCGAAATTCTTCGGGCAAGAAGGAAAGTTGTTACCTTGGTAAAGAGCAGCGCGTGGGCCGCCGATTTTTAAGGAGTTTCGACAAACTACGTGGTGAGGACATCCTGCTGAAGTTACACTTTGTTTAAGTGTTTTGTTGATGATTGAGTTGATTGAGGCCTTGAATGGCCGTTTGATCGATTCCAAAACTTGGAACCGAAATGTGAAAATTGTTTGAGCCTTTTGGACGGTCAGTGACGGTGCGGACTGTTTGGGGCACATCTTGGGTATTGATTTGTCAGCCAAATCATGTTTTTGATATTAATATGAGGCCGGAAATGGCGCAATTTTGGGTTCACAAAGTGGAACCGATGTTGGAGTGATTGGCGGGTAAACGATGGCAGGGTTTCCTTTGTTCACTTGAATAGTGTTCATAAAATATTTTGTGAGAAAATGTGTTTGGTTGAATAATTCAAATCGAATTGCTCGTGTGTATTAAATTAGTCCATGTGAGCTAATTTTTTGTGTAATGTATTGAGAAATTATATAACATGTTGTGATTTAAATTATGTAAATATATGCATGATGATATATTTGTATGTGTTATATAAATTGTGTTGAAATGACATAATGCATTTTCATATGCAAGGTAACTAGAAGTGGTATTAATGCATGACACGAGTTTTACGAAAAAGCGAATATGGTTGCGAAGAATTTCCGCAGGGATGAATTTTTCGGAGAATGGGGTTGGGAGGCGGTCAATAGTCATTTCGGATGAGGACCATAGGCATTTCGGAAGTTCTCCAACACATTACTTCGGAGAAAATGTGAGTCTATCTTTTCTGGGATCACGATAGTATGTTTTTCGAGAACAACAAGTTTTGTTTTGAAAATGGTATTTTCTCATACGTGGCAGGCGGGAGTGTGAGGGGTCGGTGGGACTTCGAGACATGGGAGCGGCATTTAGACATTCAAGTGAGTACGAGATTTACTTGAGTGTGTGTTTATTAGACATTGCATATGCACTTAGGTGGAGAAGTAACCCTTTAGGGTGATTCGCGCGGGCGATGCTTCATACAATGGAGGAATATTTTTCAAGTACGGGAGCGTTGAGAAAGGCGGCTCATTTAGAGGCGATTTTGAAGAAAGTCGGGTTGTGGCTTTGATGGTTTGGTTTAATATGTATTAGGTGTAGATTTTAATATGTATTTGTGATAGAGTAATGAAATAACTCTTGGACTATTGGAATATAGTTGGGTATGTTTGATGAGTGTTGATGCAGGGGCTCAGTGGCCATTTTTACTTTCGGTGTGGGTCTCGTAATACGAGACGTATAGATTTCCGCAGGTTGACGGGTAGTCGAGCGGACCCCGGGTTTTAGGGCGTCACGGCTCCTGCGAGATATAAGAGCAAAGGATCGGCGGGGATGTGGGTTGCCCTCCGATGCTGAAATCGAGTTCTTTAGGTGGAAGAAAATCAAGCCTTAGGGAATGAATTTTGTCATTACCTTTCACCGATGGGGTGGCCTGATATTTATAATGGATGATCATAATAACTTTCCTAGTTTGATGATAATACGGATATTTCTCCCATTGTGTGAGGGATTTTTTTTCCTTATCGTTAATCGACTAATAAGGAATAATTGATAACTTTCCTAGTTTGATGATGATACCATATTTCTCCCATTGGGTGAGGGATTTTCTTTCCTTATCGTTAACCAATTAATAAGGGATAATTGATTAACAATTATTAGGAAATATCCTACTTCCCTAATTGGTGGAGATTTAATTACGGAAGTTGGGTACTTTTCTTTAATACGGGTTCTTTGGATGTTTACTTCACCTGCTTCTCAAACGGTGAACCAGGTCCCCGGCTTGGGCCTTCGTGTTTGGGCATATATGGTGGACCGAGCTCTTTTATGTCTTTTATTGGGTCTGCTTCTTTATCCCCTCTCAAACCTAGCTTTTGGACTAGCGTCTGAGCTCACGCATGTGTGGTTTTGGACCCCATCAAAACCATTAGTTAAGTTAAAATGAATCCCAACTATCTCACATATATATTCAACGGTAAGCCGAGTCTCATTGGCCAAGATTGACTATTTAGAATGATAATAGTTTTAATAAAATTATAATATTTTCTTCAATCTTATAGATACGGTGGATGAATATTCATTAAATACTATAATTTAAATGTACATACATTATAATATAAACACTTCAAGTTCGCTCATTATGTCTAGTTCAAATGAGCTCATCGTTTCAAACAAATATAGGATATAAGGAGTAAGTTCGAGTGAGAACAATTAACTACCTTGAAAATATACTTTATTAAAAGAAAAAAAAAACCCTTCAGGTTCACGCTACCATTCTTCTTAATTTAAGGACCTAAATTTAGATCTCATTAACTAAATGATAAAAGCATGATGAAATAAAGAGCAGTTTTTTCCCAGTGTATGAGGAATATGAAAAGTTTCTATTTCTATTTTTTCTATTTACTTGCATTAGTACTCTCTTTATTTCTAATTATGTTTTCTATAAAATATACCTTTAACTTTTATTTGGAAATTATTATTCTTAAGATATAGAGATATTTTATTTAGAAAGGATTTGTTTTATTTGTTATTTCATTTTTTACAACTTATGATGAGTAACTTTAGAATTCGTATGAAGTTTAAATAAAATTTTCTTACAAAAAAAAAGGTAAATAAAACCTAAACAACTTCAACCCTATTAGAAATTATTTAAGTAATTTGATTTTCCCCCTTTTTATTTCTCTCATTAAGTATATTTGAATTATAGTTTATATTGTATATATTTTAAAATGTGTTCATAATAAGAAACCTAAATTTTATTTTTCTCTTTGATTTTTTTTTTAAGATTTCACATTGTACCAAAACTTGATCTATCAAGTATGAACTAGATTTAACAAAGGTCATCCACAATTTACATGTTTGTTTGTTCTTCTATTTTCTTATTGTCTTTGATTTTTTATTTTTTTGGATTTTATGGAATTACTTAGTTTAAAAGTAGCCTTAAAATTAAAGTTTAAGAATAAACAACTTCTAACTTCTTATTCAATAATCTTAATTCTTTCTGAAATATTTATTGCATTCATTTTTCTTTTCTTAGATATACAATAACAACATAAGTCAATAGAAAAAAAATGCATATGACGAAGGAAAAGTAGCAAATTTCATGGTCAAATCTTCCCATTCAGACTTGAAACCGCAAAACTATTGTAGATGTGGCTTTTAGGCCCCCAAACTCCTTTGCTTAATAGGCTCGGCCGGTGCGGGCCGCTGGCGGCCGCCTCATGGGCGGCCGAGACGGCGTATATTAAAGCGCGTAGGAACTCACCAAAGGTGCGGGTCACAGGAGCAGTTTGGGGTCTACGAGACCCCCCCGACAGTCATCTCTGCAATATGGGAAATTTGTTATGGGAAAATACGCAAAGTAGATATTTATCCCTGAATTTCCTAATTTCTAAATCATTTATTTGGAAGAATAATCCTTAATAAGAAAAAATAAATATTATCCCTTAAAAGGATAATCCTTGATAAGGAAAAACGGATCTTATCCATAAAGGATAATCCTTAATAAGAGGAGAAAAACATATATTCCTAAAATAAGAAGAAGGTTGGGAGGCAGAGACCACATAAATTGGGAAGATCCTATAGAAAAGGTATGCAATTCTAACTATCTCAATCTCCTTCTTCTTCCTCCACATTCTTTGACTTAATCATCGGAGGCGGTCGGCTACTAGTTGTCGGGTCGCCCTTTTTGCGCGAGTTCATTCTTGTGATCGATGCCTCGGAGATCAAGCGAAAAAATTGGTAACAACGGTAAGGCGCCATCGTAGAATCGAGCAAAGTTCTTGCGATTAAGCCCGAGCTTGGCTCGAGCGGCTATCCATTAGCCCTCATCATCTGGGCTGGTCAGTCACATTCCCGCGTCCCGATTCGTCGGGGGCAATCGCGATGTCATGCGGTGATGACCCGGGTCACGAAGATCAATTCTCCCGTTGGCGTCGGGGCATGGAGAAAGCAAGAACGAAGCAGAAAGATGGAAGGAGTTCTGAAGTCAAGTTGAAGGCTCATAACAAAATAATGACAAGTCGCAGACTCAGATCAGAGAAAGCCGCGAACCTGGAAAAGGTATTATCAATAAAGCTTTCTTTAAAGCATTCTCTATCAATCTTTGCAATAGTCCACTTAAAAAGCCCGGATTGCGCAGTAAATGACCTATCCAGCCCAATATAGATAACATCTAATTAATCAACATTAAAAGCCCGGATGGTGCAATAAAATGACATGTCCGGCTCGGTAAAGATAACTTCTAGCCGGTCAACTTAAAAGTCCGGAAGACGTAGTAAAATGACCTGTCCACCCCGGTAAAGATAACTTCTACTTGGAAATTCGACTTAAAAGTCCGGATTGTCTGATAAAATGAGCTTGTCCAGAGCGTTAAGAATAATTCTATTGTCCGGCTTAAAAGTCAGGATGGAAGCGATCAAAATGACTGTCAGGCGAAATAAAGATAACGGCCAGGTCGACAAAAGTCCGGACGTGTGATGCAAATGACCTGTCACGGCTTGGTAAGAATAACCACAGTTAATTGACTTAAAAGTCGGACAATGCGAGTAAAATGGCTGTCGGCCGACAAAGACAACTTCTAGCCGGTCAACTTAAAAGTCGGATGGCGCAGTAAAATGACATGTCGGCCACAGTAAGATCTTCTAAATGGTGGCTTAAAAGTCGGATGGTGCGATCAAATGACATGTCGACGATGGGAATGACTTAATGCGGTCAAGCTTAAAAGTCTGACGGCGCGATGAATGACATGTCAGCCGATGGGACAACCTAGCGGTCGACTTAAAAGTCGGACTATTATGATAAAATGACTGTCCCGGCCGTCCAAAATCTTCTAGCCGGTCGGCAAAGTCAGGATGGCGCGATAAATTACTGTCGGTCGGATAAAGACAACTTCTAGCGGGGTCAACTTAAAAGTGGACAAGCGATAAAATGACTGTCCATTTCGATATAAACTGACATCTAAGCGGTCCACCGCGGATGGTGCGGTAAATGAATTATCGGAAGCCCGATAGATAACATCTAAGCAAATTACCGACATTAAGCGGATCCCTTGATAAAATGACATATCAGGCGGTATGTTCAACATCGTCGGTCTACTTAAAAGCGAGATAAACGCGATCGAATGTCTATCGTGATATAGATAACATCGCCCAGTCAACATTAAAAGCCCGAATGACGCAGTAAATGACCTGTTTGGCCCGGTATAGACAACATCTAACCGGTCCACTTAAAAGCCCGGATGGTACGGTAAAATGACCTGTCTGGCCTGGTATAGACAACATCTAATCGGTCCACTTAAAATCCCGGATGGATTAGTAAATGACTTGTCCGACCCCGTATAGATAACATCTAATGATTAACATTACTTCGGATAGGCGTATTAAATGTGTCAGGCCCGGTATAGATAACATCTAAGCGAGTGACATTAAAAGCCGGGATGGCGCAGTAAATGACCTGTCCGGCCCAGTATAGATAATCTAGCGGTCAGCATTAAGCGGAGGCGCGATAAATGCCGCAGGCTGGCATCGCTAATGCTGGCCGGCTCGGACTAAAGTGCGGATGGCGGCCAATCTCCTATCCGAGGCCCAGCATCGCTTCGTACCCGGCCATTTCAGTTAAAGTCAGGATGGCGCTAAATGCCTATCCGGCCCGGCATCGCTAATGCCCAACCGACTCAAACTAAAGTCCGGATGGCACTAAATGCCACTATCCCGGTGACATGTCTAATGCCCACGGCCCAGGCTCGGACTAAAAAATCCGGGATGGTCGCAAATGTCTTATCCCAGGCCAGAGCATGGCTAATGCTGTAGAGCTCCAGTTAAAGTACGGATGGGCGCTAAAAAGCCACTATCAGACCATTTATATGGCTTGCGAAGCTGTGGAGCTAAAGTCTGCGGATAGGCGCTAAATGCCTTATCCGGTGGGCGCAGCCTAATGCCCGGCGAGCCCGATCTGAGAGTGGATGGCGTCATTGCCGTCGGCCCGATATGGATGCCCGGCTGGTTCATTACTAAGTCAGGGTGGTGATGTCTTTCAGGCCCGGTATGGTTGATGTCGGTTGGTTCATTTATCTGGAGCCGGCTCTAAAGCGATGCGGCACTTTCAAAGACGGTTGGGCTCTAAAGCGTCCCAACACTTCATAGCATGAGCACTGTAGCTCAGGCGAATTACGGTAATTTCTAAAAGCCATATAGCGCTTTCTTAATGCCAGACTTGTGGCTCTAAGTCGTTTGGCAATTTCTATAAGCCATATGGCGCTACCTTAATGCCAGCTTCGCTTTCAGTAGTACGACACTTTCTTAATGTCGAGACTTAGGCTCAATGGGTGGCACTTTCTTAATGTCGAGCTTAGGTTTGAAGCATTTTGGCACTTCCTTGTCTTAGAACTTTCGGATCTAATGTGGCACTTTCAAAAGACCGAGACTTTTGGCTGCAAGATGAGTCTTGCACTTTCTTTAATGTCGGGTAATGGCTCTGGCCAGGTAAGCCCACGATTCAAAGCTATATAACTTTCTTAATGCGGACTTCGGCTCAGTGATCACAACACTTCCAGAGATGTCAAATTTACGGCTCGACCATCACGGCACTTTCTTAATGTCGGACCGGCTTTAAGCCATCACGGTACTTTCTTAATGCCCAGTTCTTTGCTCGAAGAGCTGTTTGGCACTTTCTTAATGCAACCGGGCTAAGTCGTTTAACACTTTCTTAATGCGGACTTCTTCGTGCTCTAGTGTGCGCCTTTAGACCATATTGTGGCTCTAAGCTTGTTGGCACTTTTGAAAGACCAGACTTTAGACTCCTAGCCCGCTGGCGCATGTTTAAACACAACAATGCCTCTCAGCCTGTGCCTTCTTTCTCTTCACCACTTGGGGGGTAACTTGTGAGTCTTGTTCCCTCAGAAAGGTGGGCGTCGAAATTTGGACGAAACCCGACTAAGGCCTTCGACGATCTTGGCTTGGGGTTCTCGGCCCAGGCCAGCTTGGAAAGAGCTACCGAGTGACTTCAAAGATTAGCAAGAGAAAAATTTTCACACCCAATGACCTCTCACAGCAGCGGACCCGGGTATGGCGGGGGGCTATGTAGAGAGGGCTGGAGCCCAACTTATGCGAGTTCTTCCTGAACAAGAGGAGCTATTGCGCTCCCTCGATGATCTCGAGGCCATCGGCCCGATGTTGAGAAGCATGCGTCCCATCGTACTTTATATCAGTAGTTGATGCACATTAATTCTCCAGTCCCTTCAACTTCACTAAGGTTTAAAAGCACCGTATTTTGAAGCGAAGAAATGCCAGCCTGGCGGAAAAAGGGGCGTGTGGGTACCATGGCACCAGGCCCAAACCCCTTTGCTTTCGATAGGCTCGGCCTTGTGACCGACACTATCCAGCTTCATGGAAAGCGGCCCGTAGTGACCCATTATATTAAAACCACCACGGGAACCCACCGGATGATGCGATCCACAGAACCCGTTTGGGGTCCCAAGACCCAGTGACCATCCTCATATATGGGAAATTTATTTATGGGAAAATGCGCAAAAATAGATATTTATCCATGCATTTCACAAAATTTTAAATCATTTATTGGAAAATAAAATGTATGAGAAAAGCAGAGATATTATCCCTTAAAGAGATAATCCTTGATAAGAAAAAAGCAGATCTTATCCCATAAAGGATAATCCTTAATAGAGGAAAAACATATATTATTTCTAAAATAAGAGCGAAGATTTGGGAGCAGACCACATAAATTGGAAGATCCCCCACATAAAAAGGTATGCAATTCCAACTATCTCAACATCCTTCTTCTTCCTCTCCACATTGTTGACTTAATCATCGGAGGCGGCGAGCCTGCCGTCGTGAGACTCCCTTTTTGCGAGTTCACATTGTCACTGGCCCGATGCCTCGGTCCAGAGGCAAAAATTGGTTACAACAACTATCGCATCTACCTTGTCAAGATCATATTACTTTTCGTGCCACATGTAAATCATGGCGTTTTGTTGCTGCTTTTCATAGACAACATGGATCTCTACTTTTATTTCTCCTTCAAAAAGATCAATATTATCTATTTAATCACGTTTACAACGCTTATCACATGCCCACCTAACATCTTCCAACAGGTAACATCTTATGCTCCAATTTTGGTTGGCTACTTATGGGATCATCGTTAGTATCTAAACCAACTATCATCTTCATAAATATTTTTACAAAAGTGAGAATTAACCTTCTTGATTTATCATCATAACTTTTACCAACCACTAAATTTATTTTTTCTTCTTCCCCAATCGATTCAAATTGCTTTATTGTATGAGTAAGAATTATGCATATGTTTGCTCGAATTTACATAACTGAACCAAGAGAAAACAATTAGACTATCGTGGATGAAATTGACTTCACAAGAAGTTGTGAGCGCTTTTGTATGTCCGATTGCAATCCGATTTTTCATAACAGGGAATGCTTCATCTTAAATGTCAACGGAAATGTGGCAATTTTTTTATCCTAAAGACTCTGAAACTACTTTTAGAATTTGTGGGAACCCATTTTCACGTAAATGAAAAATCTATGAATCTTTCGTAATTGAAAGTTATGGAAAGTTATTACCTATCACTGTGAGTGGTAAAGAATGACATATTTGCCTTTATAAACTTTATTCCTTTAAAATAGATTGGAATTGGATAAACATGTCAAATTTGGATAATAAGATATTGTATCTTAGTTATAGTGGATCATGGGCAGATGCAACAAGTTATAGAGGAATGAGCAACAAGATCTACTTTCTAAAGTTTTGAGGTAAACACATGGTATTCTACTCGCTTTATACCAAAAAGTATCATTCAGATGAAGATGAGTTTTGGAGCAACAATGCATATAATTTATTTGAATCAATGTATTTTATATGGATTAAACCCATGTTTTGAATTCTTGTATACTTTTGGTTATTTAATACGTACATATTTCTTTAATTTATGATTATAATTACAGTAAATTTCTTGTAAGAATTTTATGAATATAAATATTATACTGATATTTTTATTCAAAATATTTGACCATTTTAGTGTCTACCATTATTCCTTTAATCATTAATACTTGTTTAAGTAATTACATGCATACAAGCAAACAAAACCTCCTTTTTAAAACCAAGCAAGAGCGGCTTTTATTCACACCGAATCTAAAGCAAAAAGAAGCCAAGGCAGAGGCAGATGTAATGATTTATTTTTAGCTAAAAATCATAATAGTTTGATAAGATTTTTTAATGTTTTTTCAATATAATGATTTACTAACTTATAATTAAAATTGACTATTTTATATATCTTTTGAATTTTGTTCATATTTTATAATAATTCTATTAATTTTTAGTATTTCCTTAAAATTATAAACCTATTCTTATACTTTTTTAATTACCATTTTTTTTTATTAATTGATATCATTTAAAGAAATTTATACTATATGTGTTTTGAAAATTTTATATCAAACACATAATAAAATGTTTGAACTTATATTTTCATAATTATGTAAATTTTAATTTATATTTATTGTTTGTTTTTTTAAAAACTCCTTTCATAATTTTCATCCCACCATTTATATGCATTACATTAGTGTAATAATTGTATTACATTAAGGATAAATTTATCTTCAAAGTTCAAATAAATTGGACTTATTTGATAACTCATTAAGGAAAATTTTGTCTTAATAGAGGGGAGTGCAAGCTTTCATTAATATGGTCTAGAAAACACATTATAAATTAATATGGGTGTGTTGAGTTCAATTTTCATTCTATTTAGTGCTATGATTCACCTTTACATCATTCTCCAAAAACGTATGAGAAAACAAATCGCAAATAAACCATCGGAACAGTAAAACACTTTTTTTTGTCAAATCATAAGGTGTTCTGAGCAGGTGGGACCACAAGGGGATATAAAGCTCTACTACAGAACACAGAATCGTTTTTAAGACTCGAACTTGATACCACTAATTAACGTAGGAGAGGTCTCAACCATTTCACCTACATGTTTGATAATAACAGTAAAACACTTCAAACTCTCGATTTTACCCTCAAGGACATAGTGGGGACCTATTGAAATTTTCGATTATTTCTATTTTCTTCTAGTAAAAGGAAAAAAAATAAAAAGAAATAAGTGAAAAAAAATAACTTCTAACTAGATCCTTAATGATGATGAAGAAATTTTATGGTATCAAATAAATTTCAAATAGAATTGCACACATATTGAATCAAATTCCATGGTAGAGAGTCTCTAAAGCATTAGTTTCATCATCGAATCTAATATTTTAAATATAGAAAAATTCCAAATTATCCGAATAATTAATTTAAATAGTAATAAATTATTTAATAAAATGGTAAAATTTAAATTAATTTATTAACGGAATAAAAAAGTTAGAAGATTTAATTTTCTGTTATATAGTTTCAAAAATCATGGAAACCAAAAACTAAACAAATTTGTGAAGGAAACAAACTCTATTTTGAGTTTGGGAACACACTTATAAAAGGTAAAAAATAAGACATTAACATTCATGTAAAATTTACATGTTGATCTTTTCTATATATTTAAAAGTCTCCAACAAAATAACATGTGAAATTCAAAAATACATATCGGTATCATTCTTATTCAAACTCTTCTAACTTATTTCAAGGCTTCGTTTTTTTTTGTTCTCTTTTCCCTTTGAAAAGTTCAGTATCTATTTTAAATTTTTGAAAAGGTCATTCCTTTGAAAAGGTTCGTGATATGCATAGTGAAAATA
Organism: Tetrastigma voinierianum; assembly: GCA_016808115.1. NCBI lineage: Eukaryota > Viridiplantae > Streptophyta > Magnoliopsida > Vitales > Vitaceae > Tetrastigma > Tetrastigma voinierianum. Next base: position 158,925 of record JAEQBH010007933.1, on the reverse strand, counting down.
TATATTAAAAAAGTAATTTGTTAGTAATTTTATGTAAACAAATTTTAAAATATTATTATGTTTTATTTAATGGAGAAATTTGTTTTTTCGCGTGGTAGAACGATAACCTTTTAAAAGAACAGGATATAAGGAGGGGAGGGGTATCGATTCCAATTATAATGAAGACAATTTACTATATTATAAATTACATTACTATAATTTCAAAACTTGGGCCCTAGCTACCATTTTCATTATAAGCAACTGTCAAAATAGTCATTGATTTAAGGATCAAATTATATTTAAGTATCTAAATTTATACTTCACTAGCTAAATAATATAAGTATAATGAAAATATATCAAATATTTAAATACATAAAATTGAACTTAATATACCAATATATGTTATAGGTGAGTATTATTTTAATGAAATAGGAAACTGTAAAAAGAAAATCTAAGATAGAAAGAAAATAAACTCTCTTAACAATCCCTTCTATATAATTATTTTCTAACAAAGCACATCAACCATTCCTTTAATATATTATACAACAATGTTTTTTTTTTATTTGAAAAGAAAATTAATTTCATTAATTCCAACTAACAATACATCGATAAAAACATATAATCAAAATATCTAAAACCACAAATGATTAAATAACATCAAGGTTAATAGAATAATGAAACGACTCAAAGCCTACACATTTGATGATCGTATATACTTTGCTCGTTTGAATCACTCAAACATAAATAAACGTCAAGACAATAACAACTACACGCACACGAAAGCAATGACAATTATATGCGCACCAAAACGACGATTAAATCACAAAAAACATATAAAAACTAAATCTACAAAGGTGAGGACAATTATATGAGCACCAAAACGATGACTAAATCATAAAAAACATATAAAAACTATATCTATGTGGAAGAATCACTTTATTGAGAAAAAAAAAAAGATAAAAAAGAGGTTTGGAGGGGTGATTTCAAGCCAATAATGACCTAAACATCACCCTTACTTAAAAAAATGGGCTAGCAAAAAAAAAAAAAAAAGTTAACTAATTATATGATGTTAATAAAATAAAATGTAAGACAATGTTAATAATACTTAATATTATACAACAATGTTAAAAATAAATAAATAAATAAATAAAACTCGATTTTAAAGCATTTAAGGCTAGTTTCATTTTTTTAAATGTTTTTTTGTCCCTATAGTCTCTTGAATTTTTTTAGTCACTGGATCGTCGGAGCATCTACTTACTAGCATATACCTGCAAAACAAACAAGAAAACGGCGGTGGTGCGCCCATCACCTCTCCGATGCCTAAGTCAGATCAGGGGATCTGGAGAGTGAAAGAATTCGTCTTTTTTTAGTCAAGAATGTCTTACCTTTTATGGTGTCACCCCCTCTCCTTTTATGGAGGAGGGTCGTTGTTCGCTTTTCAGGGGAAGTAGACGATTTCCTTCAGAAACGAAAGGGGAAGGTGGCACTTTGTTTGCGTGTTATGACATGTTCTTCCCTTTAGATAGCCAAACTGCCCTTTAGATAGCCAAATTGTTGGCATCTTCTGCTCCATGGTGCGTTTGACCACCATCAGGGTGATTACGTGTGTGACTCATGGGTGGTTATTTGTTCAAGCTGAGAAAGGTCAGGCGACTGCCTTCTTAAAGATGGTAGCCAGCCAAGAAAGATTGTACCCAGGTATTATATCTCTTGCTCGGTTGGGGAAGTATGTTTGGAGTGGCGTAAATGAATGATTGGGCCGTGGGTGGAGCCTCTATGGGTTCGACTTTGGGCAGTAAAGCGGCTAGGCTTGTTGGTTGGAGGTTTGGGCAGAAGCCAGTAGATTTTCTGATGCCCCCTTTTCCATTGGAATTATTCTTCGGTCGAGAAAAGAGAATATTTGGGACTTGCTTGATGTGGGGATTGACGGAAAAAGAGAATATTTGGGACCTGTTTGATGTTGGGATTGGTGGAGGCCAGTTAATCTTGAGGTGTTCAGTTACATTCTAGGGAATTTCTAGTTTGAAGTCACATTTGATGCACGGTTGTTTAAGTTCCTTGAGATTTGGAGTCCTATAAAGGGTTTGCGGGAAAGATTCTTTTGTGCCATTTAGTTATTATCTTGGTTTTTTCGGTGAGGTGGTTTGGTTAGCGTTCACTTAGGGAGTCGATGCTTAAGTGATTGCTACATAGACGAGGATTATGAAGAGGGGTTAATGTAGCCCACATCCTAGGGGTCGGAGTTGACAACTTGGATTAACCGCGGAAACTTGTGAATGTCGGATTGCTCATTATCACACTCACATGTCTCATATGCTCGAGACCCATTTACGTATTAATTTTCTTACAAATAACTAATTTCTTATAATATTTCACAAGAGTTTGATGTACAACTCTTTTACAAGCCAAAATATATTAAAACTAGATTATTCTAATATATTTTACAAAAATGCTTCTCAAGGCCACAACTCGGTCTTCTTCGTACTCACGGCCTCGAAGGAGCACCGTCTTCTCTTATACCTAAAAGGGGGATCCCGATGGGGTGAGCAAAGCCCAGTAGTGATAATCTCCTACAAGGGTTACTCCCTACCTAAGTGCTCATGCAATGGCGTAACACAACACCCACATTCCATACAATTTACAATCTACACATGGAATGATTTATGTATCATGCGTGAGATGTCTTCATGCCCATATCCCGAGTCACTCACCGACTCCCTCACACATGTTTATGTCAAGTGCAACAACCGTCACTAGTAGTACCAATGGCGCCACATCACAGAGCCTTATCGGCTCTTAACACTGATACAAGTGCCCGATGGGTAGCAATCCGTCGATCAGGCTCATCACCTTCGAAGTCGTGATAACCATGATCGTGGTATCTGTTTGGGCAACAAAACTTTTCAGCTCACGCCGCAGGTCTCTTACACTCATATAGAACTTTTAAGATCACACCGTAGGTCTTTTACACCCATCACAGAACTGTCCGGATAATACCGCGGGTCTCTTACACTCTTACAAAACTTTTCGAATGATACCGCGGGTCTCTTACACCCAAATTCGCCCAACACACATTACTTTCCATTTAAATGGCTTTACACCCTCGTGAGTCTCTACCTTGGACTTTGTCCCATTTCCCGAGCTCATGACCCATTCACCAACATCGGTGAATAAACAATCTGTCACACCCTTACCCAGGCTCACGCGATGTACGTGCATATGAAATGCATGATCTTAGATGCATTTTCCTTCATGTTACATGTATATGAGTCTTTACATGAACATTTACATACCATGGATAATTATAATTGATACATATAATTTAACACCCATATATAACCCATGTTAATACTTGATAGCAGTATTAACATGTTGTTCTTCACACTTTACATGTTATTCAAATAAGCCGCAACTTACCACGACAAAGGTCACAATCTTGGACCCATCCAGCGAGGTGCTTTCTTTGACCCCTTCACAAACATGAACCAGTTTGGTTTCCAACATCCATACAACATCAAACAAGCCATAAAACCTGAAACTTTTAGTTTCAGGATCACACCCAAACCAGCTTAGTCTCGGTGTGGCAATAAATGTAATTCTCTACCATCCAGTCCCAAGTCTTGGAACTAAATCACATGGCCACATATGGCCTCCTATAAGCAGCCCATACCATTATATGGCCTTTAGACTCAAGGTAAACCAAATAGGAAAATTCCCTACTAAGTTCAACAACCTACAACATGCCATGCAATGGTCATGTTAAAACTAGTCTATTCACTCCGACACAATCAAGCAACCTGCACACTTTGTGAAAAACATAGATTTTCATCAATGTTATGATCACCTACTTCCCTCCAAAGATATATGGATGGAATCTTGACTCAATTATCTTTCCATAGAGTCTAATAACAACCGAATCGGAGTTCGGACGAAGAAGTTATGGTTGTCCGAAGTTGAAGGCCTCGCATGAGTCAGCTAGCCCTAGCAGGCGGCCTCGGTAGGCGACCTCTAGCTAGCCTTTACTTAGGCGATTCGAGGAATATGGATATAACTTGGGCTATAAAGGTCAGGTTGGGAAATCAAAAGCTTAACATGAATTCCACTTGTGTGGTTCTAATTTATGAAGGACTCAGCAGCGAATTCTCTTTATTTCCCACGAAAATCGATCCTAAGGAGTCATTTAATACGTATGATCAAAATAGGGTAACTTCCCTTAGTTCAAAATGCAACCAAACACTTCCCTTGGTGCAAGACACCACCACACAACTCATAGGGTAGAAAATAACCAAAGTAGGAGAAGACCTACCTCTTGGAGTTTGTCGAAACTCCCCATTTCTGGTCTCTACTTGTAGCTCTTATCACGAGGAAATACTTTCCCTCTTACTTCGCCGGAAACCGATGGTCCGATCGTTGGAAAATCTAGAGAGAAGGTATAGCCTCTCTCTACTTTCTTCTTCTCTCCCTTTTCCCTTTCTTCTATTCCCTTTCTTCCTACTGAATTGTTTGGTCTAAAGTTAAGTGGGATGTCCTCTCTTGCCACATGTCATCTCTGATAGCTACGTTGGATTCTGTATAAATGCTTTATCCAGTCTCTGTTGGATTTCCATCCAATCTTGTGTTGCCCCATGTATCCTATGGGTCCAACTTGAGCCCTTTTTGTTTGACTTATTCTACACTTGACCGTGGCGCGATGTGAAGCGCGCCGACACGTCTTTAAGTGTCGCCCAGCTACGCCGGTCACGCCGAAGCGTGAAATTATATTAGTTCTTGAAATGATTAAATGATGAAGTCGAATTTTATGAATTCGAATCTAGAAAGTCGGATTTTGACCAGAATTCTGAATTTACCTTTCCTCATAAATTTGGATCTTCAGGAGGTTTCACGAGTTAAATGTGATTATCGAAGAGAGAAGCATGGGCTGGCGAAGTTTGAGGATTGGTGAGTCAGATTGTTAATTCGTCTCTTTGGGTGGTTGAAAAACAGATGGAATCTCTGTAGCGAAACACCTCCCTAAATGTAAACTCTTTGTGTTGTGATGTAGGCCGGGAGAAATTCGATTTTAGAAAATGAAGTAAAATGGTAATTTTGGTCAAAATCGGGCTAGATACCGGATAACGATGCGGAACTATCTTAGTTGAGTTAGTCTGTGAGAATCTAAGTACATAGTTAATTTCGGTCGATTAGGGACAGTCGGGAGTTTACTTACGTATTCGAAGAGGATTAGACAATTAATAGTAAATGACAAATTGGCATAAAGTCCCACCACGCCTGGATCGTACGGGTAGGCTACGTGTCACAGAGGAAAGTAGTCTTGCATGAGGGTAAATGTTAGTGGATGCTAGGTGTCTTGGATAGGCTTTGCATGAGGAATTTGATGGGAAGAAAGTGGGCATGAATGACATGTGGAGAGAAGAAGAGGTGTTCTACACAGATAAAGTATTCTCCAGAAGAAAATTTGTATTGGGGTGAAAGGAGAAAAAGAGAAAAGAAAGAAGAGAGAGAAAGACAGCGGAGAAGGAAGGGGAACCGGAGTTCTGATTAACAAATAAATTTTGATTGAGCGGATCTGCTTTGAGAGTAGGGGTTCTCTCTACTCTAGTTAAATCTTTTCATTTGAGCCAGCCTTAGTGCCGGGGTATAACCCTAGTGATGAAATTTCAGTTAAAACGAGTTTGACATAAGTGTTGTTGGTAGGAGCCAAATTGCGGTCCGTGTTTGTATAGTTTCGAACCGATTCGGGCCCGATTTTCCGATCTTGTCGTGAATCGATATTGATGATCTTGTGGTGTGTTATTTGCTTGTTTGAATATATGCGGTTGGCTGTAGATAATGATGTTGATATACCTTAGCCAGTATGTAACATGATGCGAATGAAGCATGAATCTCGCAGTTGCATGTATGACATGAGATATTATCTGATAGCGTCATCGCCATGTGCCGCAGGGTACATCCATCGGCGTCGGGTGGTGCGCGAATCAAATGGGTGTCGGAGTTGCTTCAGTACTTGATGATTCGGAGGTTGTCGATAAGCGTATCGCCGGAGTTTATCCGATGAACTATCGGAGGGTTGTCGATGATTCTAGCGGTACAGCCGAGCGAACTCTCGGAGGGTTGTCCGATAAAGGTTCCACGAGGATGGTCAGTAGTTCGATATTGAAGGGTTATCCGATGCCACTTGATGATTGAAGTTTGTCGATAGAATTATATCGGAGGTTTGTCTAATGAACTCTATAGGTTGTCGATAAGGTTCTAGGAGATGGTCGATTGGTTCGAATGTTGGAGGGGTTGTCCGATGTGATGATTGGAGGGTTGTCTGATAAATTATATCGGAGGTTTGTCTAATGAACTACCTTAGGAGGGGTTGTCAGTAAGGATACTCAAGAAGATGAATCCGATTAGTTCGATCGTGAAGGTTGTCGATAACGATGATTCGGAGGGTTTGTCGATAAATTATATCGGAGGTTTATCCCAATAGACTCTATCGGAGGGTTGTCAGTAAGGGGTTGTCTGAGATGGTCGATGGTTTTGATACTCGGAGGTGGTCGATGGTTTGATCTCGGAGGTGGTCCGGTGGTTTGATACTGGATGGTCCGGTGGTTTGCAGTACTCGAATTGAATCCGGTGGATTCACAACAAAGCTTTTATTTTCAAAAAGCGATTTTTCATACATGACGATTGCGCATGGCAGGGGAGTTGAGTGGGGACTAAAAGCTGAGGCGCAGCCTAGACATTCATATATGAGATATGCATATTTTTATGAATGTGTGCTTGAATAATTTACGATTCTATCATTGCATGCCGCATTGGGTATTTTGTGTTAGGAGTGGCCTTGTAGGAGACTTTCTCTGTTGGCGCTGCCTTTCACCAGTCGTGGGAAAAACATTTAGTCTTGGAGGTACACAGGAAGAAGGCACTTCTTGAGGGTCTTGATTGAAGGAAGGTGAAGATGAAACGTTATGTATTTTGTAAATCGTGAGAAAACGATTTTTTGCTATATCTTTAATTTGTTATCTAGTTTAAATAAATATAGTATGGAGATAAATTGTAATTAAACTCGATTCAAGTAGTGCAATACAGATTTGGTAAAGGTTTTCTCTTACCTTTGTTATTTAGTCGGACTTTAGTGAACTTTCGGTACAGGCGTGAAGGAATTTGGCCTGTGGCCCTCATAAATTGCTCTCGTAGCCTCAAATTGGTGGCTTGATGTGGGCTTGAATCGCCCCGAATCGGACGCTACATTGAGTTATGACGGCACTTGGAAGGGTCTGGAGGCGGTAGTGTGTGGCTCGGCAGGAGAGATGGCGGCCAGGGCGCTCTTTTTGGTTGAGCTCTCTTGGGATGGGCTGACCTCTTACATTTACAGACTCTCTGGGATGAGCTGACCTCTTGCAGGCTGACTCACTTGGGATGAGTTGTGTGTGTGAGACTCAGCATGATGGTGTGTGGGAGTGGCGTTTTGTTTTGGGCCTATGGGGCGTCAGTCTTTGGTAGATTTGAGTTGGAAAGTAGGGTGGGTTCTCCTTATAAATTGTAACCTATCGGTAAAGCAGTGCCGCTTTCGAATCCATGAATCGGACCTCTGACCGAGTTATGGCCTTTTACTCGGAGGTGCAGGAGGGATGGTATGGGCCAGTCATCGTAAGCCCTCTTTGGTGACCCAGGCTCTGCATGGTGACCTCTTGTCTTCAATTTGCATGAGCCTCACCACGCATGGCGACCTCTTGTCTGGTGCATGAGCTCTTACGCATGAGTGCGTAGGGGGTGACCTCTTGTCTTGAATTTCATGGCTCCCTCTCGCAGGTTCGTAGGCGGCCTCTTTTGATGAGCTCTTTTGCATGGCCTGAGGCCCCGACCTCATGTCTTTGAGCTCTTTTGCATGGTGCACTGGGCGACCTCATCTGGCCCCGAGGAGCTGCGTAGGCTCTCTGCATGGTATGGTGCGACCACTTGTCTTTGGCTGCCTGCGTGAAATTGAAATTTGGCGACCTCCTTGTTAAGATCTCTGGCCAGAGGCTCGTGAGGAGATCGACTCATTTGTACCATTCGAATGATCATAACTCGTCTAAAGTTTGTTTCAGCAGCGTTAAGTAGACTCTCTGAAGGAAGTGCTGATTGAATCCATCTATATATGGCTCGATATAATGAGCCTTCGTATGTTCGAAAGGCAGAAGACGGTGAATTTTATCAGTTGCACACGCACGATGCGGCTCATAGGCGCCCGACTTAGGATGGCCATGCTTCCCTCGTCAGGAAATCCGTGTCCCCGGTGTTCTTAGACTCTATGGAAATCTCATTGAGTCTAGAATCTAACCATATTCTTGAGGATGGCATTTGGTGCTCACATAGTTTCTGAAAAAATGATCATTGCCTAAGTGCACTAATTACTAGAATCTTGAATGAGATGGGTAGATTATGTCATTTGTAATAATAGAGTGACACGTGAATATATATGCTGAATGGGGCTATTAAATGGCTTATTGAAGGTTACTGTGAACAAAAAAAAAAAAAAAAGACTCGGGTTGGGCGTCACACTTGCCACCTTGAATCAATGGGGATCTTTGTATCCCTTTCCTCAGCCATTAGGACCTTAACACCTAGCCTTTGCTTCAACTTGTTTTGCCTCTTCTTTTTATTTTATTTTATTTCTTTTTTTGTGGCCTCTGGATTTGGTTCAGATGGATCATGTAATCATAGGATGATTACTTTGGTGTAAACACTATTGTGTAACTATGAACTCCATTTGGGGTAATTAATGAATTTACATTTTTTGAAATTTTCTGTGTTACTATACACATTGTGCTCATGCTTCCCAATTCCCGGCTAGTGACAAGAGGACTAGATCCTACGGCGGTATAGTATTGATATACTTGAAATGGACAGTTTAGAAATATGTGTGGATTTGTGATCTGAGACGTGGCTATCGGGCCTTGAAGGTCCATGCTTTGGCGCGTTAGATTGATGTGCCTTAATAGACGAAGCGTCACCAGGATTCAAATTGGTTGTGGAGGTGATGGTCGTGACGCGTTTAATCACGTCTGCCAGGCTCACAGGCAACTAATATATAGGGGCCATCATTTGATTTTCACCAGTTTATATACTTGTTTACCGTCTGCATTTATCTTGTTTCCTTCTAGCTAAATTTTTACATAGATACTCGGTCACGACGTTAACGTGTTGTTGCAAGCCCATTTCTTCCGGGAACTTTTTAGTTTCATTATCACGGTGGCTCATGGCTTCTCTAGGTCAGATTGATTTTGAGTTATGTCGGCATGTTTGGGTGTTGGATGGCGTTGGGAGGGGTTATTATTATTATTGTGTGGAGCTGCTAGTGGCGACTCACGCTTGAGCTTATTAGGCACCAGGTGGTTTCCGCCTTTTACCGGGTTGGTATCACTTGGCTTGGGTCACAATTGTAGTTTCCCTCATTTTTTATCTAATATTTGCTTGCATGGGAATGGCCCGAGAGGTAAGGAAGAGACTTCGCAGCGTTGCGGCGGGGCTTTCAGGGCGTAGCCTGGTATGTCTATCCTTATCTGGAGGGTTGAGGGCCCTCTTGTGAGTCCAGGTGACATTGATGTCATGTTGTCGGATGGCCCGGCTCAAAATATTGTGGGCGAAGAATGCAACGCGGTATTTTTCACCTGAGAACTGGCGGAGGGCCAACTTGACGCCTGTGCGAATCTCTGGTGAAGTAATTCACGCACTTTACGGGCGCCACACGCCCTTGTTCCTGGCGTCATGGATTACGGGTGTTATTATGCCCGAACCTTGTTACCCGACTTGATCTTTCATTGGTGAAGGTTTGTTTCGCTTATACCTTGAGGGTAGCGCAAGGTGGTCGGATGTCCATGTCAGCCCAGAGTCCCTGGTTGCAATTCGTTACAGAACTCCCCGACTCTCCCAAGAGTGAGGCCAAGAGGGTGATCTTGGTCAGGGGACCTTGGGATGAAACCCCGAGTACCCCCGACCTTTCGTTTGATGTTAACCATTCGATGTCTTTTCCAAGTGTGTGCAAGTAACGGGGCCTATTTGCTAATGTATTTTTTGTATGTCCATTCATGTACACGTGTTTCATTATTGTGGGTTGTTTGCCAGGGAAAGGCCGAAGGGGCAAATTGGTGCATTGGGTGGAAAGAACCAGTTTTACGAAAATTCGGAGGCTATTGGAGATTTCCGAGCAGGAACGACATCATGAAGTCCTTCTTACCGTTAAGAATTTGCATGATTTAAGCTACCACCCGTCTCCCTACAGCGTCCCAATAATCTCGTGTCCTCTACCCTCAGAGGTTGTGAAAGGTGAGCACTTTGTCACATCGGACCTTCTAAGCTTAATCCCGTGTGGTTCTTCTCCAGCCAGGGAAGCGGATAGCTAGGCTGCTGGTCGGGAATTGGTGATTAGCACTCAACCCGTGCAACCTTCCTCTGCTAGTGAGGATTCCGGTCCTACCCCCCAAGCGTCCAGGCAGGTTGAGGAAGGTAGCCATTTGGAGCGTCCTCCCTTGGCAATAAAGGACTCTAGATCCCTTGTTCGACGGAAATTTGGCGAAGAGTACCATCTCGGTCCCCTCAGTTGCTATTAAAGATCTCGACGCAAATGATCGAAGATGGGATGCAGGTTCATAACCGCAATTTTGCTCAATCGACAAAACTAGTAAGCTTGGAAGCGCTATATTTCGTTCTAGTATTATTTCTTAGCCATTGTTATATCATTAATATGTTTCTTTGCAAGCGATTGCGATATAGAACAGCCTTCGGCATCGAGAATTCAGACCCAACGAGGCGGAAGAGGCTGCGACTCGCCCAGTCGGCGTTTTTTGACAAAAAGGCCCTGAGTGCTTCCTTAATAGAGGCAGAGTCAAAGGCGAGGCGCTTGGAGTTAGAGGCTAGAGAAGCTATTGAAAGGGCAGCTCGTGCTGAGGCGGAGAGAGACGTCGCTCGTCATGAAGTGGCGATGGCCCGATTGGAGATCGAGTGGCGTCTGCGATGCCGGCACGAGATGGAATTTGGAGTTAGCACGGGTCCATTGCCTGTCGGCTGCCGGAGACACCCGGCGAAAGGTGGAGTTTAAGTTAGATGGGGCTCATTAGGCTTTGGCTATACGGGAGGGCTTTGGTGGAGGTGGAGGAGGAAACTAGGCGGAGTCGGCGTGAGGGCGAGTTTCCTTACTTTGTAAACTTGGGGTTAGCAAAGGCAGGGATTATCCGGCACCTAGGGCATAGGTCTCTAAAGAGAAGAAGGCTTTGGAGGCGGAGTATGATGTTAGCTTTGAAGTTATCTTCAATTATGGCTATGGTTGTTGTGCCTTTACCCATAATATTTGTGGGAGTAAGCCTAGGATTCCAGCCAGGATGCTGGACACAACAAATCCATTAACTCTAAAGTTCTTTGTTAGAAATCTCGATGTCCCCAGTGCTGTTCACGGTGAAAGGCTGGCTGCGGCAGGCGACATTAATTGAGGAGGTAGGCGCTCCTCTGCCTCAGGGACTTAGGTGAGTGATAACCACGGTTCTCTGTCCGAAGTGGCCAGGAATGGAGGAACTGAGTGCGTCGCGAAATTAGGAACACGATGCATTGCTTGCTTGCCTAGCCTTGCTCCTTTGCCTCCGTTCTGTATCCTGACATTTTGATAAGAGTAATTAGACTTCTTAATGAAGCATGTGTGTTATTTGCGACTGCGATTCCCTTATTGTCAGTGGTTCATTTTTGTAGTGCAGTGAAGTTGATGTTGTAATTAGTATGTTGTAGTCCAGGTTTGGGCAATTGTCCCTTGGTTCGTTTTCACTCTTCCCTATCCAGGCTTTGGAGCGTACCAGCCAAGCATTAATTGAATTAAACCTGGTGGGACATCAATTTTACCCGAATTTTTAGATTAAACCATCAAGAGATCATTCTTAATGGGCCGAATAGAGCATTAACTTTCTAGCGCCATCCGGATGTTAGACTGAGCAAGCTAGGTATTAACCATACTAGGCCGGATAGGACAATAGCGTCATTCGAACTTTACACTGGCTGGGCATTAACCATACTAGGCTGGACAGGGCAATAGCGCCATCCGGACTTTGTATTGAGCCAGCTGGGCATCAACCATGCTGAGCCGGACAGGGCATTAGCGTTATCCGGACTTTATTCTGAGTCAGCTGGGCATTAACCATACTAGGCCGGACAGAGCATTTAGCGCCATCTGGACTTTAGTATGAGCCAGTTGGGCCTTAACCATGTTGGGTTGCAGAACAGGGCATTTAGCGTCATTCGGACTTTATTCTGAGCCAGTTGGGCATTAACCATGCTGGGCTAGACAAGGCATTAGTGCTATCCGGACTTTATTCTAAGCCAGCTGGGCATTAACCATCTTGGGCGAGCGAGGCGTGCCATGGGACTTTATGCGAGTCGAGTTGGGCGTGTTAACCATGCGCGGACGGGGCATTTAAGCGTCGTCGAACTTTATAACTTAGATTATGTAACAAAGATACAATTAGAGGAAAAATCATCTTTTTATTGATAGTACCTTTGGAGGTGTATAACATTCCACATTCTGGGTATAGGTGTTCCATCTAGCTTGTCTAAAGCATATGATCCGGATTTACCGACTCGAGTTACAATATATGGCCCTTCCCAGTTGGCTTGAAAATTTCTTGCCATTGGATCGGCTGTGTTTTCGAAGACTTTCCTTAAGACCAAGTCTTTTACGCATCTGTTGTATAGATTTTCCAGCCGGCGGTGGTAGGATGCTATCCGTATGGCTGCTGTCTCGTGCAGTTCATCCGTCGTGTCTAGGTCATTGATTATGGACTCCGTACTCAACTGTTCGGGCATATCCGTTAAAAGCGTAGGTGTGACGCCCCCGAGAACCGGGGTAGTTGACTGATCAACCGCGAATACAAGTGGATGTCGGGTTGCAGACGCCACTTTCAGGCACCGCGCAGTCTCCTTTGTATCGGGTTTACCCAAATACAATAATTGCATAAACCTCGTCCCAAAATAGCTCCAATATATCATCATAATGAGCAAAACGACCACTTCGCCCATAAACAAGACTCATAAAGAATATCCGTAAAACATACCAACTGAGTCCAATAGTTCTGGGAGAGCACAATTTATTTTATACAAACACATATATCAAAAATTAGAGACTTAATACATGTATAAAATCATCAAAGCCACAACCCGGCTTTCTTCAAAATCGCAGCCTGTGACGAGCCGTCCCCGCGACGCTCCCTCAGACCAGAAACATCCTCGACAAAGGCAGTTAATCGCAGAGGAATCGCCCCAAGTGGGCTACTCTCTACCCAAGTGCGCACTGTTCCAAAATAAACACACATTCAAGCAAATGCATGATCCTACTGAACGCTCACGACCAACTCAGATCCCGAGTCCTCACCGACTCTCTCACACTCGCCTAAGCCTCGTATGAGAATTATTATTTGGTTTGTGGACAACCCTCCGACGTATATATATATCAACTGGGTCGTCTTCGACGATTGATATTATTTGTGGACTACCCTCCGATGTATATCAATCCACTGCCTCTGACGACTGACATTTTTAGTCTAACTACCCCGATAATTAACATTTTTTGTACAACCCTCCGAATCCATTTTCTAGACTCATCTCATGCACTCACTCCTATCATCCTGTGGCTTCCATGTGCATATGGAATGCATGATGCCGCTCCATTATTAAATTATATCACATGCAAATATATCAACATGCATATATTTATTATTAAAATCAATTCACATAATCATGTCTTCATGTAAATTTCATTTCATTACATCAAAATTAGTTCATGTGGGCTAATGATTAAACACAAGCAATTCGACTAAATCACCACCAAACACATTTTCACAAAATTATTTTGGTAAACATATTCCTGAATAGTGAAACCCTCGCTTACTACTTCTCCCTAAAATCACCAATCGCTTGCTCACTTTATGAACCCTAAGCCACGCCATTACCGCCCTATACATACTAAAGCACCATTTAATACATACTTCAACACACATCACCAATAAATTCGTGGATCGATTGAGAATGTCTCAATAATTTCCAATAATTCGGTCCCAAGTTTTGGGACCGATCAAATGGTCGTTCAAGGCCTCAAGCGAACCGAAACATTGTAAAACACTTAAATAAAGTGTAAAACCCAAGTAGGGAGAAACCCCTACCTCTCGGAGTTTTTCAAAACTCCCCCACCCGAGACCCACGCGGCTCCTCTCCGCGCAGCAAATTTTCTTCCTTCTTGTCCCATGACCACTCACTGGTCTGATCGCCCGATATTTTAGAGAGAAGCTTGAGGTTCTCTCTCTAAAATCAATTTTTTTTTCCCTCTCTGCATCTCCTCTGTTAAATTCACGTTTTTGCTCTCTTTTCACTTTGGAGAAGACAAGCCCTATTGATTATTTTGTCTTTTTCTAACTTAACAATTCCAAAAATGACCATTTTGTCCTTCTTTCGCTTTAACATTCTACTTTATCTCGACCGGGCTCCATTTACATCATTTCTACTCATACCACTCATGGCACATGAGTGACAGTTATATGTGACTTTCGTCACATCGAAAATAGTTTTACTTGCACCGAACGCTGGACATGCTCGAAAATGTGTAACCTCGACCGCCTCGGAATCGACGAAATTTTATGACAATAATCAGACGGCAGACAACTCTAAATGTGGAACCGCTTCGTCATCCGAGATCTATGTAATAAATTCCTGATTTTAACTTTAATTATGAATTGAAACCAAATTACTATTTTGCTTTTTTTCCAAACGGAATTTCTCAATTTACAAGAGTATTACTGTTCATTGTGGATTATATTCCATCCCATAGGTAAGTGTGAAGAGGGATATACCGCTGGTTTGGTGTTTCGATCGCTTTGTAAGCCCAAGGACTCCGGGAAGTTCATTCACCCATTTGCCTTTTAATGCTGCCTAATCGTTCTAAGGCCAATGTAGTTTTATTGAAGCCTCTACTTCGCTATCATTTTCACAAGGGATACCCTAAATGGAGTATAAGTTCTTTATTTTCAATTCCTAGCATAAGTTTCTTTAGGCCCGGCTATCGAATTGGGGCCCATTGCCTGATACAATTGTCTTGGGAATACTGAACCGGCAAACGATATTTTTCCTGTATAAACCGAGCGACCTTTGTCGACGATGTAAAAGACCTTACTTATCCATTTGTCAAGCACCAAGAGTTGATAGCAACAACTTTTTCTGTTTCGGGAGGTAGGGAGTGGCCCTACTATGTCAATTCCTCATTGAACGAAGGGCCATGGGCTTGAGATAGACATTAGATCTTGAGCTGGCAATCTTAAGATGGGAGCCTGTCGTTGACACTAGTCACATCTACAGACATAATCAGGGGCGCGTATTTCATGGTCACTAATAATACCCCGAGTGTGGGCCCTATGTGCCGTATTCCTGCACTTGGATGGCTGCCATATATCCCTTCACAGGTAATTAATAACACATACTGCTATGTCTCTGTGGTTAAGATTTCGTGATAATGACCGCTCAGTGGATCGCTTGAATAGCGCCTGGCCGACAAGGAAAATCGCGGCATTTCGAATCGCACCTTGTGAGCTCGGTCCTTCGCTAGAGTTCTCCTGTTGATATATCATCGACGGGTCCATCCGTGAGCGGAGGTTTCGGCCCACCGGGCTTACTTCCTGGGACAATGCCATCGGTGAACTGGTCGGGTAATACAGGCATAAATATTGTTTCTGTTATAGGTAAAGATGAGACTACAACGGCTAAGGCGTCTGCTCTTTCATTAGAGTCCCTGAGAACATGTTCAAGATTCCATGTTAAGAAACCGTATTGTGCAAGCATTTAACCGTGAGTGCTACATACTTTGCTATCAGATCCTGACTCATATTCTACGTTTATCCATTCTACCACCAATTAGAATCACTCCAAATTGCGCTTCACGACAGAGAAAGGAAATGCTTATCCAATCCCTACTATGATGGCTTCATATTCACATTCATTGTTTGAGGCGCTCGCTTCCACCGATAGCTTACTCGACTATTCCCACCTCGGTGACTTTAATCAAGCCAATGTCGGCCCCTGTTTGCCAAGATGCCCCGTCTACACTGAGGGTCCACCAATTTGAACGGGTAGAGCTCGTTTCAAGTTGGGGGACTTCTGCTAGAAAGTTAGCTAGGACCTACCCCTTCTTAGCTAACCTTGGCTTATACAGGATACCGTATTCGCTTAGTTTGATCGCCCAACGGGTCATTCTCCCAGATAAGTCCGGCTTGTGTATAGTGCTTCAAAGAGGAAGGTTGGTTAACACCACAATGGGGTGTGCTTGAAAGAATGGGCGAAGCTTCTTGGCTACTATCCGGAGAGCTAAAGCGGCCTGCTCATGGTCAGATATAAGCCTCGTGATCGGGCTAAGGACCTGCCGACGAAGAACACCGGCCTCCGCTTCCATCTTCACCTCCTCGAACAGACGATACTACACGATATCCGAAACTGCTAAATATATGAAGAGTGTCTCGCCGGATTTGGGGTTAGAGAGTACTAGGGGCTCCGCTAGATAGTGTTTGATTGCTACTAAGGCTTGATCACACTCTTCATTCCATCCGCCCCTGGCCGACCCTGGGCGGTGGCGATAATAGCTTGTATTTGGCCAAGAACCGAGAATGAACCGGCCAGTGGCGCTAACCGAATGGGGCTTAGCTATCGTATCCCTTCTCTCGAATTGGAGCCGCTGATTCCGTGATAGCCTTAAGTCAAGGTGGTTTGCTTATATCATTCTCAGGTCACCATGAAGCTTTTAAGAACCGACCTGGCAAGACTCCACCTCGAAGGCGCACTTTTAAGGGGGTCAGTTTCATGTCGTATGCCCTAAGGAGATCGAAAAGCTTCCTCGCAGCGTGAGGGTCTCAGCGTTCTTTGACTCTTTACTAGCATATCACTCAATATATACTCCATGGTTTTACCCAAAGAACGGTCTAAACATCTCGTCACTGGGCCGATGTCGCCAAGATTCTTTAACCCAAACGACATTACATTATAAATGTGTAAGAGTCCATGGTGATAAATGTTGTTTTCTCCACGCTTCAAGTGTACACGGGATCTTATGGTAACCCGAGAAGGCATCTAGGAATGACAGCATACCATGCCCGGATGACGCGTCGACAATCTGGTTTATGCGGGGTAACGAGAAATTGTTCTAAGGCGTGCCGTTGAGATTCCAGATAGTCTATTCAATCTCCACTTCACTCACCTTCTCGTACCACCACCACATTAGCTAGCCATTCCGGGTATTTGACTTCCCCATTTAACCCCGCCCAAAAGGTTATCTACCTTAACTCACACTTGATGGCGAGTCTCAGGTGGAAACGCCTAACTTTAGTCCGACCGGCCCGCGCACGGATAACATTCATAAATTTTACGAAGCACGCGTAGTGGTTAATGCCTGGCCATGTCCGAAAGTGAGTCCAGGTGAATATGTCAATGTTACTAAGTAAAAACTACTGCAATTGTTGTTTTTCCTCTTCGGATATGAGGGAGCTAACATAAGTGTGCTTATCCGGCCCACCCATGAGTATTGGTTCCAGGGGATCCATAGCTAATAACACCCTATCTTCCTTTCTTTCCTGGGCAGCGAACTGTGATTGCTATTATGGGGACTGTGATTCGATGGCCAGATTGTTGGGGCTTTCACCTTTCTCACACTCCTGTAGCAACAACTAATACAAGATCGGGCGAAATGATAATCGGGCCGCCTCAAGACAACTGCCCTGGGCATCGATTGTGTAACCGATCAGTCTCGATGGTAAAATGAGGTACCGCTTTCATAACAAGGCGCCCAAGCTCGACCACCATAAAGATCGTATGGCCCCAAGTCTTCGATAACTGAGAATAAAACTTGCTGAGTAACCAGCCCCTCCTTGACGAGGAGAGAGATGTCACCTACGGTTTGTCACACCCCCGATCCTTGGCCACTGCCATGGATCCCGAACTCAAGTCCGGCTCTCGCGAGACTATCTTATACTATATACTATACTTTACTGGACTCTTATTTAATTGCTTTTTCTCGTGAGATGTACTGGTAGCCTGTAGTATACAAACAATTTCTCAGAATAACAAAATCATTTCTTATATACCAAAAGAACTACTAATAGTGGTGTCCATAAAAATCTACACACATATGTAGTCCTGCATTTATCTATACAAATATTTCTTATATTATTACAATTTCTATTACAAAATATCGTAGATCATGGGGTTAGCTTCGGTGAGCACCTATCCCTCGAGCCTACCGCTTTGTCATGTGGAATGTCCTCGTCCCCATCCTTGTCTTCTCGCTTCTGTACTGCCACCTGATCAACACTGCATAAGCTGCCACGCTGGGTGGGAACATAAGCATGGACAACCACCAATGGCGACCGTCACAAGCTTATACATATGCATATCATCTATCTATACGTATTTCTGGTAACTTCAATTTCTTATCTATCACATATACTTTGCCTATCAGATATCAATCTCTTCTGACATATTCTATGTCTTCGCATATCTTTATCTACACTTTTACCGTATTCATGTTTCTATACTTTACATATTCCTATTTATCATGTTCATTTCCTTTCACGCCAGATATACCGTGCATGTATCATATACATATTCTTATCTCGTATACCTCATATAACCTATATTCATGTACTCGTGCATTTCCTATACTGCTTTTCCTATTATACTTTCGATAATAGCTATATAATGTATTTTACCTTATATCGTTATATACTATACTTTCATATGATATTCATATACTCTGTTTTCATATACTGTACTTTTCATATGCTTTTCATGTACTGTCATCTTGTACATTACTTCTTGTTCTTGTAATTGTCTATACTTTCATATCGCAGATAAAGAAGCAAGTATTTCACATATCATGTCATATATTCTATACATGTCATTTCCTTTAGGTTTCATGTCCGTAAATACCTTAGAAGCTTACACGGAAACTATGTGTAACTAAGGTACTATCACCGTACAAGGCGTTGATCTCCGTCATATCACTGGAGTGGTATCACACCGCACAGATGCTGACCTATGCCATATGCTATCTGCATTCGAAGGTACTATCACCTGCACAGCAAAAGGATCTCTCTGCCTATCAGGGTGACCTCGCGGCCACCGACCCAAACGGATCTATATCATCGACCCAAACAGTGGCCCCACATCCGCCTATGAATATGTCAAGAAGAATCGTATCTTCCCCATGTATTACGCCTATCTATCCCCACCAGTCCTAAGCATAATCAGTTTATTACATTTTCTCGTATTATATCTCATAAGCATGAATAACTATTGTTATCATGATCGCTTATGCAATATATACTATCACATTTTACCAGATTCGTTCTCATTTCCTCGTAGTTTCATATTACTTGCCTCATATTTCTCTATAATACATATATTCATATCTTTTGCTATCATTTAGTTTTTATTTGCATTTATCATATATGTAAATCCTCACATATATCATGAATGCATCTATGCAAACAGATTCATATAGTCATATCTATATCTTTCTATATTCATATCTCTTTATATCATTTAATGATTCTCGTCATGTTCTAAATCTATTCATATACTTTCCTATATTACTTACTCACATGTCTTTACTATGCCTATCATTCATGTACATATACTTATTCTTTATACTTTGTCATCTTTTACTCATCTCTATCGCTCTTAGCATTTACGCATTTCCCTATCATGTGTTCCTAGCATGTTCCATCTTGTTCATTTCAGATAACTATCATATATTCATATCCTTTACTTATTCCCCGTCTATGTCTTTATCTATTCATATACTTTCTATATTTCTATCATGTTCCATCTATTCATTTATGTATGACAATCATATGTTCACAACATATAATCTTACATTCATATGTGCCTAATAATTGTGTACTTTTTAGACTATCGTATCTTTATGACATATCCTATCATATCTTATCATATCTTATGACTTTATACCTATCATATCTTATGACATATCCTATTAATATCATATTCATGTTTTATGAACATATCTATACATGTCCGGTATTTCTCCTGTATTTTCTTGTTTCACGGCTATTACATATAGCAATTTCCTCTCATATATACTTATTAAGTATGATGTCTATGAGATCACACCTCATTCATATATTCTCATTCCTCTATGAATCTAGTTTACTTAGGAATTGGAATCAATCCACTCGATCTTCCAAACTAGTTATGGGTATTTTCATGCCAACTAGTAATTTTACCGATTTTCTAGGAACAGTTTGTATTACTCATTTTTCCTTGGGTCTTACCTCATATTTTGACACTATGTCCTTATACTCATTTAAAGCTAAGGTGCTAAGGGTTCTATTCCAACTGAATCACCTAATTCGAGTACCCATCCTGCTATCCGAAACAACCTGACTTCTCTATGTTCAACACTGAAACCAGAGTTTGGTTTGGCCATGGTCCCACTTCGAGTGTATTTTTAAATAATGATCAGAATTTGGCGATGCCTTCTCTTTAAGTTTTTAGTTCTTGAAGTTCATTTTTAATTGGCCACTGAATCACCCAAATCGATAAGAAATGAGTAAGTTATGGCCAAAATACTAAAACTGGTCAAAACTGGAAAACCAAAACAAGTTGTACTGAGACAAGTCTAACTTGTACCGTACAAGCTGGCAAAAAACTCACTGTAATCAGAGCGTTAAAATTCCTGGTGATGTCTGTTGTACCGGCACATGTCATTTAAATTGCCCAAAATGTGTGTTTTTCTACCCATTTTTTCATATTTTTGATAATTTTATGTCAACTCTATATTCCATATACATGTCAAGATCTCACTCCAAATTCATCTTCGACCTCTTTTTCACTCAAATCCTTTCACTTCTTATCTTCTTTCGTAAAGACCTATCATGAATTACTTCAAAACCCATTTTTATATGGATCCTAACCCATACATAACCCTAACATGTAGATTAGTTAGGGTTTATTCTAAACCCTAACTCAATTACTTGCCCTTGAGCTATGAATCCATCCTCAAAGAGAAGATTTCATGTGCTTCTTGTCCTATTCAAGGTTTTACCAAGCTTACTTTTAAGAATTCTAGGGTTAGGAAGAAATCCTAACAAAACCCTAGGTTTTTGGAAACAAACTAATAACCTTGCAATTGTATGGAAAACAACTCCAAGCTTTAAAAGCCCATGTAGTTCCATACCAAAATCCAAGTTCCATACCTTAGCTTAATCTTGGCTTTTCTTCCTCTTCCTCTTCTTCTTCTTCTTCTCTTTCTCTTCCTCTTCTTCTCCCTTTTTGGCCTTTACGTTTTCTTCCCCTTTGAGACCACTTTCTTTGGTCTTAAATCCAACTTTTTAGTTATATGAGCAGCTTGGCCAAGTCAAAACTCATTTTGACTTAAGTTTTCATAATTTCTTCATTTCGATCCCCATTTCTCTTTATCTCTATTCCATCTTTTCTATATTTGCCTTTAATCCCATCTCTTATTAAATTTCTATTTTGGCATCCATCTAGCTCTATTACTTTCTGGGGTCCTAAAGTGTAAATTACCACTTTACTCCTTGCTCTCGAATTAATTCTAAGGTCTCTAAATTTTATTTCCTAAAATTTCCATTTAGTTTTTAATATACCCTAAACAAGTCCGACAAATCAAGCAGTGTGATATTTCGTTGCTATAATTTGCTAGTCAGACATTTCGCCCCATTAAATCCGGAAAAAATTATGCCAGCCGAACTGAGTTTATCAAATGGAACTTTCATATGTCTGAAGGTTGGAAGTCAGAACAAGCTCTGGCCATACGCTGTGGTCAACGAAAGCACTCTATGTACATCAAAATTGTTAATGATAAAGTAAGCACAAGTGCATCGTGGTGTGGGAGGATAACTCGATTCGTTAATGGGAAGAAGGGATACTGGCCGCTAATCGATCGATAATTTTGCCGTTATCCGAGGTACCGATGGTGTTCACCACCGAACCGTATCGCCGCGCAGCCTTTTTTCCTCCGACGATCGGATCGACACGGTCATCGGCCACGCCTAATATGTAATTGATAGCGGGTCAGCTCGGGACGGAGCTCGAATCGGCCGCTATTCTTTCAACACGGCATACTTCAATCGGCCAATAATCTCTGATATATCCTCCGAGGTGGCTAGCGCTCTTTGATTAGTTTCCACTCGAACTTTAGTTTCAGACCGTTAGTTTCAAGCCCGTGGTCCCTGTGGTAATCGCGCCTTAGAGATCGATATTGTTGCTCGGGATCCGATAAATCGGTAGGTAAGGAGAAAGTCGTGGTGATCCCTAATGCGGGGAGGAGTCTCTGGGTTGTAGGATGTTCAGCTGCAACCGGGAGGTTCTTCCTTTCTGGGACCGTTTCTCTGAGCGCTCTGGCCCTTAGTCCGTCCCTTTGTCTGGTCGCCTCGGGGATGCCTCGATATTCCGGGCTGTGAATCATCACCGCCCTGGGAGGCCGCTCGACATTATCTTCCAACAGAGAGTACACGTCCTGGGTCGCCTCGATAATTCTTCCATCGTTAGAGGCGTCCAAAGATAGTAACTGGAAAGAAAGGGGTAGCCTGGCCCAAAGCTTCGAAAGTCTCCTCAAGGACCGCCCATGTCAGATGCCGATTTGTCGGGATAACCCGTCCAAATTTCGTGAAGTCCCGAATGTGACTCATCCTCCCCCAAAAGATAGCTCAGAGTGAACTGATGTTTCCCTTTCACGACCGAGCATAAGTATCGTGGAAATGAAGGCAGCCACAACTCGTGGAACGAGCTTATGGATCCTCTCGGTTTATGGAACTGTGCCGTAGCCGGTCCCTTCAGCCGGGCCCGAATACCTTACAATAAAGACGCATCATTCCCGCACTAAGAATCATCGCTTGGTCATGCAACATGTGGTCGTATTTGCGTAAGAGGAGCCATCATACATGGCAATCTGCAGGCGGCAAAGCCGCGGTGGATCATAACTGTGGATGTGCCGCCTAACGGGGATGAAAGCATGTCTGTGTCCCCGGACAAGCAGTGAGGTGCCGCATAAACGGATCGTGTACCAAGGCAGATATCCGAACTGAAGGACGGTGCCGCACCCCCTAGCCGCGCGGGGTATCGCCATGGCGCACCCGATCGCGCCTTCCCTCGCTAAATTCTCTCCACACCCGCGAGGCATGCCGACGACCAACTAGAACGCCGCGAGACCTCTTCTCGACCACCTCCACATTGTTCTTCGGGGTGGCAAATCCGAAGCTGAGCTACGAAGATAACTCGTCATACGCCATAACGCCATCGTTTTCCCGCTTCGATAAAGTTCTCGGGCTTTTATTTTGCTTAACTAGGCGCCGGGTATACTTTCATGCATTTTCGGACCGCTTAATTTCAGCGAGTCCGCGTAGTCGCTCAGAGATGGTCGCGACGGCTCGCAGCTCGCCATCCGTCTCCGCTCGTTCTCCGGCCGCCCATATCCTAAAGACCACGGAGAATCTACCTTCGAGGGACTCGATTTGGTCGGATTGGCTGGTCACGATGATAAAGTCCGACTGGCCCTGGGTCGGTCAGAACTACTAAAGCTTCAGGGGATAGGTGATCACTTGAAAGCGGATGCAACCGAGCCTTCACAAATTGCCGATGAGCTTTTTTGCTTGGTCGTTCCCACAAACGGCGCCAATTGTAGTCTCCTGAATTTTCTGAGTCACTGGATCGTCGGAGCATCAACTTGCCGACATGTACCTACAAAACAAACAAGAAAACAGCAATGGTGCGCCCGTCGCCTCACTGATGCTTGGTCGGGCCAGTGGGATCCGAGAGGTCAAAGCACTGGCTCTTTAGTCAAGAATGTCTTACCTTCTATGTCACCCCCTTCTTTATGGAGGGCCGCTTGTTCAAGCTCAAGGGAAGTGTGACGATTTCCTTCCAAAACGAAAGGGGAAGGTGGCACTTTGTTTCATAAGTGTTACGATATCGCTCTTCCCTTTGGGGATAGCCTAACTTCGGTCTCGCATCTTCCGCCGATGGTGCGCTTTGACCGCCATTAGGTGGTTACGCAAGTGTCACTCATAGTGGTTATTCGTCTGCCCGAGAGAATAACCGATCGCTTTCTTAAATACAGAGCAACTGGTGAAAGATTATACCTGGTGCATTATATTTCCACTACCGATAAGATTGCCAGCATTGCTTCTCAGAACGAAGACGACGGCCTAATGACGCCTCATGAAGTTTCACTTGGACCAGACTCCACAAACATGATGGGTGGTCTCACAAAGCCAATTTAATCTACATTTCCTAGTTTATCCCTTTTCTTTTTATGGCTCAGATATTGTTTTTGTGATGATACCAAGCTTTTAAGCCATTATCTGATATTGTTCTAAAATCTTTAAAATTTTGATATCTTTAAATATTATCTGATATTTTTAATATGTAAAAATGATTAAGAATTTGTAAAAACAATGTCTCTTAAATAAACACCTTCAATATAAGTTTTTTTGAGTCACCTTTAATATAAGTTGAATTCATAGTTTTTAGTATGAATTCAAGTTTTTTGTATTACTGTGACAAAAATTGTAGCTTTCAAAAGTGCTATAAATTTAACGTTTTCGAAATTTTATCCGACATAAGTTTGGTTAAGAAAATAATAATGATGAATTTAGAAATAAAAAAAATAAACGATTTATATATGGTTTTTTCTATTTTAATATTTATACTCAAGGTTGAATAATCTTAAAAAAAAAAATATGTAAGTTCTCACTTATTTTTGCTTATATTTAATTTTCTTTCACATATTTTTATAGTGAAATCAGAAATAGGAAAATAATTATCTTTATTTGTTATTAATACTCTTCTAAAAAAACTACTTTCTCATATTTAAAGTAATATATTTTTAAATATTTTTTAGACATATAAAAGATAGAAAACGGGTTGAATATTATTAATTTAAATTCTGTTATTTATTTTTTATCACATATTTCTTAATTTTTGTGGGGTCAATATTAGTTTTTCCTAATTTGTTTCTAAAAAGAATTAAAAAAATAAAATATATAAATTTGTCACGTTAAAGAACAGTGAACTTTCAAACAGTTGAATCTTTAAATAATTAAATTGATGTATGTATAAAGTTAATCTTTTTCCTTTTCCTTTTTATTTTCTTTTCCCGAGTTCTATGACTAATAATCTCGTGTAATTTTTATTTATTTTTAAATAATAAAAGGCATCTTCAAGAGACGGTAGAAAAGCAAAGAATAAAAATTAGAGAAAAAAAAATTGAAACCAAAAGGAAATCCAACCTTTTATATATATATATATATATATATATATAAATTAGAGAAAAAATTGGAAAACCAAAAGGAAATTCAACCTTTTATATATATATATATATCTTGAAATGGGAAGTTGTTGTTTATTAGGAAAACTCCTGTGGGTCCCACACGCTGGAATCTTAGTATGTTATGTTTGGAAATACTCTGTCAAACGTGTCCGCATGAGCTGTAACACATAAAGAGAATGGGAGAGCTGAAAGCTGGAGTTTGTTTGGAATTTGGATAGAAAAAACACGTTTTTTTGTCCCAATTCACATCTTGAATTCCCTTCTTCTAGGGTTTTTTCCTCTGTTTTCTCGAGAAAAGAAAAGCCTCTTACTTGAAAATCCTCCTACAAACGTGTTCCCAATTTCAATCACATTATCTTCCATGTTCGTTCAATCATAAGCTTCTCGTTCGATTCCGTCGATCGCAACCATGATCGAGAGGTGTTTGGGAGCCAGAAGAGCTCGGCAGATCCACAAAGCTATGCGCCATTTCAAGGTCACCATCCTCTGCCTCGTTATGACCATTGTCGTCCTACGCGGTACTATCGGCGCCGGAAAATTCGGCACTCCGGAGCAGGATTTCGTCGAGATTCGAGACCACTTCTACCCGCGCAAGCGAGCCGAGCCACATCGGGTTCTCGAGGAGGTCGAAACGACGTCTTCGTCGTCCTCCGAGCTTAACAACTACGCCACCTTTGATCTCAACAAGCTCTTGGTTGATGAAGAGGTCGATAGCGAGAAACCCGATCCGAACAAGCCCTACAGTCTCGGCCCAAAAATTTCAGATTGGGATGAGCAGAGATCGAAATGGCTTGAACAGAACCCTAACTTCTCAAATTTCATTGGACCCAATAAACCTAGGGTTCTTCTTGTTACTGGGTCGTCTCCGAAGCCGTGTGAAAACCCTGTCGGTGATCATTACCTGTTGAAATCGATCAAAAACAAAATTGATTACTGTAGGCTGCACGGGATTGAGATTTTCTACAATATGGCTCTTCTGGATGCTGAAATGGCGGGGTTCTGGGCGAAGCTGCCATTGATTAGGAAGCTTCTGTTGTCTCATCCTGAGGTTGAGTTCCTATGGTGGATGGATAGTGATGCCATGTTTACAGATATGGCGTTTGAGCTGCCATGGGAGCGGTACAAAGATTATAACTTTGTGATGCATGGGTGGAATGAGATGGTTTACGATCAGAAAAACTGGATTGGATTGAACACCGGGAGTTTTTTGCTTAGGAATTGCCAGTGGTCGCTGGACATTCTTGATGCATGGGCCCCCATGGGACCAAAAGGGAAAATCAGGACTGAAGCTGGGAAAATTCTGACCAGGGAGCTTAAGGATAGGCCAGTTTTTGAAGCTGATGATCAGTCAGCAATGGTGTACATTTTGGCTACTCAGAGGGATAAATGGGGCAGTAAGGTGTACTTGGAGAGCGCATATTACTTGCACGGGTATTGGGGAATTCTGGTTGATAGGTACGAGGAGATGATTGAGAATTATCACCCCGGGTTCGGCGATCACCGGTGGCCTCTGGTGACCCATTTTGTGGGGTGTAAGCCATGTGGAAAGTTTGGGGATTACCCAGTTGAGAGATGCTTGAAACAGATGGACCGGGCATTTAATTTTGGTGACAATCAGGTGCTTCAGATTTATGGTTTCACGCATAAGTCATTAGGGAGTAGGAGAGTTAAGAGAACAAGGAATGATACTAACAACCCACTTGAGGTTAAGGATGAACTTGGACTGATTCATCCAGCATTCAAAGCCATGAAGGTATCATCTTCTTGATTGGGTTGGCATGTTTGCTCTTCTGCTGCTAGATAGTCAGGATTATCTATATTTATGTTGTCCATGTTGTTCTATGTCATACATAAGGTCTGAAGACGGTATTCTTTTGTGCCAAATCAAGGTTTAAATTATAAAATTGTAATGTTTTTAGAAAGAACACAGAGCTTCTTCAATTTTGTAGCTTCTTTTACGTCTAAACTAAATTTCTTTTCTTTCTTTCTTTCTTTTTCTTTTTCCCCAAAATTGTAATGCTGGAACGACTTTGGATCATCCATGTAAATTCATTATCTATTAATTTTGGCAGTTCATTGTAGTTGGTTGGCTTGACTGGAAATCATTGCATGACGAATTACTGAAACTAGCATTAATGCCATTGTTCATATGGTGACTGGCCCTATTGATGATGTTGTCTCTTTGTTATGAACTGTTGGATGGCTTGAGCCTGAGTCACAGAATAGTTCAGTTGTGTCCTCATTCCCACCTAATCTTTGTTACCAAACTTATGTTCTGTGGCTTTGAAGAAATTCCTGGAGAGTAAACTTTTTTAGGCATTCATCCATGTCTGTATCGATTCTTTATCGCGGTATACTTAAGGGTCATCACAGACCTTTTGGTTACAAGTTCAATACATGAATTATAAGTTACCAATGCGATTAGGAACTGGTTGACTGTTGGATTAGCTGACCTTCAAAGCTTCATAACTTTCAAGTGCCTGCTTTATTTTATGTTTAGTTTCTAGGCTGTCCCTTTGGTTGCAGGCATGCAGTAATATTTTATGAGTTCATTCCGTTCAGTCTTGTAGCATGTTTCTTTAGGACCCATTTGCTGATCCAGAAGTTCACATAAAAGACTAAGATGATGTTGCTAGGGCAATTTTCATGTGAATAGTCTAACAATAAAGCTATATGTTTTATCTCTTTTGACCGAACACAAGATGTCCACACTTTGTGTAGAGTGCAAAACAAACACCAAAACTTTTTTTTTGATAACCGTGGATATCTTATTCAGCTTGTGCACACATCGACTAATCTCATGGGCTTGAATTTAATAGCCGGGTAAACCTTTAGTGACTCTAACAGGACTCAAACTGATAATCATTGGATTAAATCTCAATACCTTAGACCAACTGAGTTATCCCTCAAACACTTAAACCTTTAGTGGGCACTGAGAGAACTAGAACCGGTGATCATTAGGTTACAAACACCTAAACCTAAAATGGGCATTGAGGGGGCTTGAATCAGTGACCTCGAACCGGTAATCATTAGGTTACAAACACCTAAACCTATAGTGGGCATTGAGGGGACTTGAATCGGTGATCATTAAGTTACAAACATCTAAACCTATAGTGGGCATTAAGGAGACTCGAATTGGTGACCATTGAGTTAAACCCAAGACATTATATTAACTGAGCTACCCATGACCAAAACTTAACCGTCCTTTGGCATGTTGAAACATATAGAAACCACAAGAAAAATTTTCTCCAAATTTTTGACGATTGTTCAGAATGTACGTAAGAAGTTGGGTAGCCCAGGGAGAAAAGAACGCACTGTGTTATTAGATTTGTTTGGGACCAGTTGCCTATATCGTGATATCTGAACACTTTCAAACCACTCCTTTTTATCAAATCCAGAAAGGTTACACAAATGAGAATTATGTAAGATGGTAATTGATCTGAACATGACTTATCAAAAAAAAAAAAAAAAAAAAAGGCCTGAATATGTTCATTTTCCCGAAATTTCCTGCAACCTCTATAAAATTATGCTGCCGAAATTCAAATCAAAAGAGGAGGTATAAAATTCAATTAAGAGGATTTGTGGCATTTTTCTATCGTCGTTTTCTTTTCCCATCACAGAGGAACAACAGAGGCTACAGAATATGTGAATCATATTGATGTATAAACACAAAAGTTTGCTCAACTTTTTAAACCTTCAGTACTATCAACAGACTCTACATGACAGACGCCTCCTCCAAACCACTGCCAGTACAATTCCTTTCTTAATCTCGTTTTCCCTTGAACCAAACATACCCTTTTCCCCGAACAAAGGTAAATATGCTACAATACAAGGCTCATTAAGAAGCAGGGATTACAAAAGCCTGAGAGCCTTTCAGGCGAAAAGAAGCTGAAGAGTTACAACGCCCACATAGGCAGTCCAAGCCAAACACGGCTTTACCAAATCACCCGCAATCGGATTCACCTCTCTGAACATCCGCGAACACCCAACCAAAGCCCCAAACAGTCCCATACACACAACCAGCCCCACCCGACTGGTTCCGGACCCGAATACAATCGGGTCCCGAATCAAGCCCAATACGAGCTGGGCTATGAAAAGAGGGAGGGCGGTGGGCTTTTTGTGGAAGCCGCCTTCGGCCCACACAAGCCAGGCGGAGAGGCCCATTAGGAGAGACGAGGCCATGGAGGTCGCGTACACGGCCCACAGCGGCGGGAACCAGAAGGGCTTCGGCAAAGTCCGGTAGCGGTCGGTGGCGCCGGAGAAGTAGATGCTGGCGAGGGTTAGGGAGAGAGGGATGGCGACCGCCGTGCCGAGAGAACGAAGTCCACGTTTTGCCATCGCCATTTTCTTCTCTCTTTTTGGTCTGTTGTTGGTCGGCATGGGCGTGCTCGGATCATCTTTGATGCGCTGTTTCAGATTGGTCGAAGAAGCCATGAAAAGAAGAAAAAGAGGACAGAAAGAAACCCGAAGAGAGAGAGAAAGAGAGGGGGGGGGGGGGAAGAAGAAGAGATGAGGTGAATTGGAGGAATTTCAGGTGGAGAGTTTATAGCGTGAAGCGGAATTTTCTGAGAGTCTGTTTGGAAGGGGGGAAGAAGAATGTGACACGTGGGCGGAGAAGGTGGTAGTCAGGGGCGTAGGCTCGGACACGTGGATTTGGAAAGTGCCAGCGATGCAGCTGAAGATTTGCTTGCTTTGACCCCCTGTACCTAATCATATCCGCCTCTGTTTCAATGTGAAGTCATGTTGAATTGGACTTGGCCCCGGGCCCCGGGCCCCGAACACATGCTTTTTATATACCTTTCTGGTCCGGTTCCAATCTGATTCGAGTCTTTCGACTACTGGTTGATCCCCGAACAGTTAATTGAGAATTTTTTCGGTTAAATCTTTAATTCGATTTTTTTTTTTTATTTATGGACTTTATATTATATTATAATATTTTATTCTATTCCTCATAAATTTATCCTCATCAATATCAAAGAAAGATTTCTATTTACACTCCCTCTTTCTATACGACATTGTAGCCAGAGAAATACATACAAGGAGCATATATGTAGAGGTGCATGCCAGAATGGGGACTTCTCATATCAAAACTCAAAACCCTATTCTTCTTGTAGCGCCAACTTAAGATTGGCTGGTTGTTTTTTAACTTAATAACGAAACCAACAAATTTTCAATATTGCTGCTTATTTCCTTTTTAAAAAAATTTCATAACTTATCAAATTTTTTGAAAGCTTCGAATACAAAAAATAAAATATTTAAATTTTTATTCGTAAAGTTATTTTTCATAAAATAATAATAACTCAACTATCATTCAACAAAAAGAAGTTTCAGCGAATATACACTACAGTGCATTTATTAAACGGTATATTCAGATAAGGCAGCCTCATCCCCACTACCTCGTTTATTTTTTTCAATTTCAAACTTTGTCCCATTTAAAAATTAAATACTACAGTGACTCGAGATTTTTTCGAAAATTCCCAAACTCACCCCGCTTACATTTTATTTCGCTTTTATTTTTTATTTTTTTATTTTTTATATTTGTTTTTTTATTATATTAAAATTAATATTTTTCATAAAAAATAAAAATATTATAATTTTATAAATTATTTATTAATAATTATTATTTATATTAAAG
This sequence comes from Tetrastigma voinierianum, assembly GCA_016808115.1. Taxonomy (NCBI): domain Eukaryota; kingdom Viridiplantae; phylum Streptophyta; class Magnoliopsida; order Vitales; family Vitaceae; genus Tetrastigma; species Tetrastigma voinierianum. Next base: position 127,966 of record JAEQBH010007933.1, on the reverse strand, counting down.
TATAAAAATAAAATAATAAAAAATTATTTTTAAATATAACCCATTTTTATTATTATTATTATTATTTTGGCTATTATTTGCTCATATCAAGCTTCATTCTATCTGCTTCTACTCCAAACAATTTATTTCTTTTCGCTCACTTTATTTTAAATTTAACTTAACAAGCAGTTCATTTTCCTCTCGACTTTCGAGATTTTCGTAAAATCCTGCCTCCTGAGTCATCTGGCAACTTATCACCCAAAAATCAAAAAAAAATTGGTCATTTTAATCTCTACAAAACTTTTCTTGTCATTAGATTTCATGGCATCGAATTTAATAAATAAGAAATTCGCTTTCATTATCCGAGATCTGTATAATATTCTAAAGCCTTTTCGAACTCTTACTGAATTTATTATTTTTATTAACATTTTTCCATTTTTATAAATTTCTAATTTTCTAGTTTTACAGAGAAGAATAATAATTGAACTGCCTCCTTGCATTTGAGAAAATAAACCCAAACCCGTTAAAAACCTGATTAAAATTAAATTAAAACTGTGCAATTAAGAGTGAGGCGGGACAGTAACTCAAAATAATTCGTCTCGTTGTCATCCCTACTCACAACCTAATGTTAAAAAACAAATAACTTAATACTTAATGCTATTAAGTACTATTCAGCATTAAGCTCAAAAAAAGTTATATTCAGTATTAAGTAAAAAAAACAAATACCACCTAAGTTATTAACCATTTGAACGGGGTCTTATTGACTAATTGATTACATGAGAAAAAAATAACTCTTATTTATTTATTTTAAGAGTAGACATTAAATAAGCTCATGAAAAGTTTATACTATAATTTATTCATTTATTTTTTAAATGATACCTCAAATAATCCTATAAATGTTTAAATATTTTTATTTCTGTCACTTTCTTTGAAACCCTAGTTGTCTCTTTCTATTATTTTATTCATGTCCAGATCTGAGTTTCTTTTTCATTAAAGTAGTTTTCTTCCACATCGATATGAGTTTGTTTTTATCTTTTTTTTGTTTTTTTTTTTGTGTTGTTTATTGTTGATCTATTGCGACGTATTTAATCGTCGACTTTTTATGGCAAATAATTGTGTTACTGTCGGTTAGCTGCTTTATGATTTTAGTGTTGTCAATTTAGATAACAAAGTTTGATCCCGTAGAGTCAACATATCAAATCATGTTCGTTAGTATTGTAACACCCTCAATTATATCATAACGGTTTTATAACATGTTTAGGGTATAATAAAAGTAAATATATATATTTTTGAAATAAAATAATGCTAAAAATAAAATAAACAAAAATCCGGAATTAATTTAAGAGTCAGGGGTAAATTAATAATTTACCAATTTAGACTCACTCATTATATAATAATAAGCTTCATACTAAAATAATTTGAATAAGTTAAATGGATAATATAATGAAAATAAGATACCAAAATGTAAAAAGTCAAAAAAGTGACAAGGCCAAAGATAACCTTATTTTAGTCTAAAATATATCATTTTAGGACATTTATGTTAAGGCAAATCAGATAAGGGAGAAAGAAAAGAAGAGAAGAGAAGAGAAGAGGAGAAAGAAAGGAAGAAAGGAAGAACAAGAATAAGGAAGCACAAAATAAACTGATTATTTTTGTACTTCGACATAGATAGATACTTGTTTGGAGGTTTGGAATACCTCTTTGTGTAGAACTTTGTTTGGAATGGTTGTTTGGTTTGGCTATGGTCCTCAATCGATGAAAATTTTCAGACAGTATAAAACGTCATGCTTTAGTGAGGTTTTAGTGAGATGTTGTCCGTTTTTTTTAAACTCATGTTTTTGTTTTGACCATAACTTGGTCATCACTCATACAAATTGAGTAATTAAAATTTATGGGTAAACTATACTTCTAGGAGAACAAATCTTCTTGAAATAGTTATACGTAAATTTGCACTTCAAAAGATACCCAGAAAATTCACAAAAGTGAGGCTTTGTTTACGTCAATTATGGATATTAGCTGTGGCTTCTCACGCTGTATTTAGCCATAAGTCAGTTTTACTATCCAAATTGAGTGATTCAAATTTTTGGGTAAACTAGACTTCTAGGAGAAAAAATTTCCCTGAAATAATTGTATACAAATTTGAACCCCATTGAACCTAGAAAATTCGTAAAAGTAAGGGAATACTATATCCCCGAAATTATTTTTCCCAATGAGACACATCTCCCTAAACTCCGAGTAATTCTCGCTGTTTAAATCATAACTTGAGTTATACTGGTCCAAATGAGGTGATTCAAATTTCTCAGACAAACTTAGACATCCCAGAACAACTATGAAGAAATTATGGTCAAATTCATGTTTTTAACATTCCCGTAAAATTTTCAAATATAGGACACAATTCCAAATTCTCGTTCCCCGAACTCCGCCCAGAGCATTTAAATGCTTTAGACTATATCTCCTAAATTATGTCCAAATGACATGATGTTCGAATCATAAGAAAATTAAGACATAGAGGCATATTATTAGAATATCACTTTTTCTAATAATCTCAAGCATGTGGTCAAAAATCAGCCAAACTGACTTGGGAGTCGCCTTAATTGTTAAGGCATAATTGATTATGAAAATTCTGAAATCAGAGCAAAGGTTATATAAATGTATTGTTATATGAAATAATGCATCATAGTAATATGATCATGATAATATGGTAGTTAAAGAGAATACACGATAATTTTGTTATATGAAAAAGTACGCTTAAATGTTTATGAGAGATTATTTGATAAATTAATATCTCATAAGTATCGTGGACGCCCAACCCGGGGTGTCCGCTGACTGAATCCGTCAACCTCGCTGAAAATCTATCGTCTCAGACACGAGACGCACGCCGAGTAAAATGCCTCTGGGCCCAGCTGCCAAGTCAATACTCATCAAAACAATTATTTACAAATATATTCTTAATTATCTCCCAATAATTTAATAGTTGATTACATCTTTTATACAAACATATATTAAATTCTAAAATTTAATACATGTTATATCCAGTGCCATCAAAGCCACAACTCCGCTTTCTTCAAAAATCATCCAAATATCACCTCCCGAGCCGCCTCCCTGTACCGAAAAGCATAATCCCGACAAGGTGAGCTATCGTCAAAGAAGGAATCACCCTAAATGTGGGCTACTTCCACCTATGCATATGCAATGCTCCAATTTAAACACACACTCAAGTAAATACGTGATCCTACTTGAATGTCTACACGATCACTCCCATGTCACGAGTCCTCACGCACTCACTCACACTGCCTGGGTTTACGATGAGAAATAATCATTTTCAAAACAAACCCGTTGTTCTTGAAAATATACTACCGAACGTATCGGCAAAAATTTATGGGACTACTCCTCCGAGGTGAAACTTGGTTATGAGCATTTCGAAATGTGGGCCATGGTCCTCATCCGAAGGATCTCAGCCGCCCATCTCCCAACCCACCCCTCCTGAATATCATCTCAAATTTTCGGCAACCATATCCGCTTTTACAAAATACCATGTCAGCACTCACCCCTAGCTTGTGTTACCCAATAAGATATTAAAACGAGATTGCGGCCATTTTTCAAAATCATTTATACAATATAGTCAATATGCATATTTTCAATCCAATTACTAATTACACACATGTAATCTAACACATCACTCATCACCCAATTTAGCTCAATCGAAATCATAATCATCTCCAAATGCGCATACAACACAATTTAATTCCATGGCTGTGTCATCACTAACACACAAAATAACGCCTTGTCCCATCTCTTTCCACACATACCAAGCCATCCACATCAAACAATTCTCATGCCAAAACAAATCATTTATAGTCCATTTCATACAAATTCAGACTGCTTTTAAATCCAAAATATGTTATTGGCTGTCCACTCGCACCCCACTTCCCAACACTCTGGCTTTCTCTTGGTGGAACCGAATTCCATACCCATTTCCGGTCTCCTACTTACCAAAACATAATTTATTGAATAAATTATGATACAAAGCTCCCAAACAAACACACACACTGTCACTTTACCGCTCTCATGGCTCCTAAAATTTCACATTTCGCCTAAGATTTCCTGAACCGACCAAATCCGCCACTCACAAATTTCAAACCAACACAAACATCAACAAAGCACTTAAATAAAGTGTAAACAAGCAGGGGATGAAACCCCATCTTATGAGCTCGTCAAACCCCCCCAACGGCCTACGGCCGTCCTCTCCGAGTAGAACAACCCTCCTTCTTGTCAAAGGCGAACCACCTTCACTTGATCTCCCACGATTCTAGAGATAAGGAATACTCTCTCTCTCTAAAAATCAAATTTGAAAGCTACTGGATATTTTTCTTTCCTTCTCCCCCACGTTTTCTTCTCCTTTTCTTATTTCATTTTCCCATTTTCTTTTCTTTCTTTTTCTCATTTCTCTTCTCATCCCCTTTCATTTTCTCCTCTTCTGATTTCTCCTTGGAAAGATTAAACATGAGTCAAAGCCGATATGTTTCCTTCCCTCCTTCCTCAAGCCAAATGGAGCGGCTATCCATTTTCCATCCATTTTTCTTATTTCTTAATTCCTCTTACGATATCTCACTTATACTGGCCATATGAGCCATGGAATCATTTCACACATGTGGCTCACGCGAGCCATTCTTCAATGCCAAGTATCATCCTTGAGGTTCCACGTGGCATCTCCCTCAATCCCCGCTACACACCCGACACCCCACGCCCGAAAAACGCGGAATCCCGACCACCCTAATCCAACCAAATCTCGACGCTGTCATAAATTCCTGCGAGACGACTCAACCCGAGAAAGTCCGCTTTACTAACTCAGAGATCAGAAAATTCTCACAGATTTTACCGAAATTACGATTACTCCTTTTCGGTAAAAATCGATTTTGGCTTCACGCTATACATGATATTAGTAGTTATTCATGTATATGAGATATCTTTTCTAATAATTCAAAGATTGTTAAGGAAAAACATAATAAACCCGATTTGGTCTGCATTTTGAGACGGCATGGACAGATGTACGCCTTGATAAGGGGAAGGCAATTAGCTTGCAAAGATACATTTGAGTAGATATTTGATACCCACTTAGCTGATGACAGATCCCATTTGATCACGGTCTGGGTTGGGTCATGCAGAGTAGAGATCATTGTCTCGCATGTACGATAATACTCTTCAGATACATACGCTATTTCCGTATCTACTTCTGGGCGCTTATGCAAAGCATTTAATATAAAACAATAAGTATATGCAAATGAGATATATATATATATATATGATATACGATATGATATGAGAAGCATAACACTGCTTATGCGATGATAGTGAAGTATATAAGAACAATAAGTAGTGTAAGATGACAAGAAAAATATATGAAATATGATAAGAAATAAAACATGTTATGAAAAAGTAGATATGAGAAATGAATAAGTATATGTAAATGTTATATTTGTCATAAGAATATGCATGTATCCAAGAATAGTTCGCTTTTTCGACCGAAATATCGCTCAAATATCGCTTATCGATATACTCAAACAAAATATTATTGGCCAATAAATTGAAAAATCGAAAATCACGAATATAGACAAAATATCGAAATTCGATATTTTGGTGAAATTTCACTTGAATTTCAGACTATTCACACGCACATGGTTGTCCTTGATGACTTTTTGAAATATCTGCAAAATATCTGGGTGAACATCTGAGAATGACTATTTTGACTCAAAAAATTCTATAAATACTCCCTAAAATTATACAACTTCTTTACAAACTCATTCACACACATCCAAGCTCCATTTAACTCTCAAATTATTTTTTTCTTTAAGTATTTATTCAATATTTTCAAGATCTTATTATGAATATTATCTCTATCAAGATGGGATCCCTTCATCAAATAATGTAATGGAGACACTCTGCCTTTCATTTTGGTTTTAAATTACTATTGTAATGTAATTTCGATAAATTATAATGAATATTGTTTTCAATAAGTGTATATCATATTTATGTCTTTTTTTTATACCAACAGTGATTTACGAATTTCAAGATTTTGTTAATTTTCGTTTTACCGATATTTTTGTCAAAATATCCATCGATATTTACCGATATATTAGATATATCCGTAAAATCCAAGTACCGATATATCCATAATTACCAATATTTTGTTCCTTGCATGTATCTAAAGTGATTGATCCTTATTAGGGGTTGTCCACGAGCATTATTCCCACTAAGGTATAAGCTTAGCACGTGTTTCCATCCGTGCAGTACGTAAGAGTAAACTGTACTTAATGCGATTAACTGTGATCGTTAGGTTAAAGTCAACACATCACTATGTGCCCACTGGAAGATCATTTGGTCTAATGTATATGTATTTTTGTTTCTTTTGTGTGTTGAATGTAAATATCAGAACGTTTAACACTTCCATATATGCAGTCAGATATATTTTGTAATCCGCTACCATGTAATATGCGTATAAGTTAAAATGTTTAACATTATAATGAACGAATGTTTTAAAGTTTATGTTTTATAAGAACAGAAAAATTATCACCCCTATTTGACACCGGGTGCCAAGTTGGGGGCGTCACAATTTAATGGTATCAAAGCCTAGATTTAGGCATTTCTAGAAAAGCCAAGGTTTAAGCGGCTCTGGAATAGAGTATATGATAGAAAAGCATGTGTTTACTAATGTGTTCGCCTGATGTGGATGTCCTTGTGTTTTGTATAGATGGATCGTTATCTGAATTTAGCTGAAGAAGCAACAGAGAGTGTTAACCCAACAGATCAAGGGTGACCCGCTCGGATCCGTTTGAATCTGTCAAAAGTGAGAGCCATGCCCCAGCCAAGCCAAATGAAGCCTCGCTAAGGATAGTTCCCCAGAATGGCTTCGGGGTGTTGAGAGATTGACAAATTCGAAAGCCCCGATAGATATGGTAATAAGACATGGAGCTAAGAAATTCCACTGGTCAAATAATAAGAAATTCCAATAAAGTTCCTAATTCGTTGGAAAAGTCAGAAAGAATAGTGGAGGAGGTGAGATGCCCTCTCGATCAAAGAGTGACATGTGCGCTTCTGGTATTGCAAGGCAATGCTTATTATCGTGGAAGCTAGTGTCGAGGGAGTCCGATATTTCCAAATTTCCCATACTCATGGGAGTTTTCATCTCAAGAGTTCAAGGCCAAATATGTCTTTGATATGTACAAGGAAATCAAGTGGAAGCAGTTCCTGAATCTGAAACAAAGGAACTTAGCAGTGGTGGAATATGAAAAAGAATTCAACCATCTTAGCAAGTATGCACTTGAATCAATCCTTACCGAGGCATTTCGGTGTAAGCAGTTTGAGGATGGACTAAATGAATCCATAAAAAGATATTTGGCGCCTATGACAAGACTAACAAGTAAATTTCTATCTGTCTGCCAAGAATGAGTGGAGAATCCGAGGCAAGCAAGAGAGAAGTTCTTAAGAAGAAGAAGCTTTCTAAAGGAGCTTCTTCCTCCTCGGGTAAAAGAGCCAGAGAGTCCCAAATTGAGTCAGTACATAGTTCTGCCATAAGGGAAGAAGACAAGGAAATACAATAGTACCTAGTATTGGTAGGTGTCAATGGGATCGGGGAGAGAAACTCCAAAGTGCCCCATTGCCATCAATTTACATTCGAGAGTTTGCGTGATTGTTTACGTGGAGGGTGCTTGGGCGCGGAAGCACTGGAACATTTTATGGAAAATTGTCCTAAAGATTCAAGGGACAATAGGGATCCTCAAAGTAACAGCAGAGGGAGGTCCCTGCACCACAAATGACTCTCGAGATGCAGGTGTGAGGTCGAGGGGGCTGTGAGCCAAAAGATAGAGGACAGGAGGTGCCAATGTCGAGATGCGATCGCCCTATGCCTTTCACAAAGCATGATCATATGCTATGAAAGCTCGTGGGGACCAGGATGCACTAGGAAGCATCACGGTATAATTTCGCACAGATGGAAAATGCATGCATTAATGCACTCGGATCTACTCATTCATATATGCATTAAGCATGTGTTCGATAAGATGATGTTAAAGGAGCAATTTATCATATGATATGCATGTAACTACCCTTGGTAAGTACAATGCACGTGAATAGAGTGTATAAGAATCATTTTATACTATTATTCACATATGGAATTTTTCTCATGGATTTGATTGCTCTACCATTTCGTGAATTTGGTTTGATTTGAATAGATTGGTTGTCTAAACACTAGGCTATAATTCTGATTGTGATAAAAGATGTAGTGCTTAGATGTTCGATCACCTCAAGTGATAAGATTTGGTGCCTGTCTCACCCAATGTCTAATGTGATTTCATTTATGCAAGTCCAACATCACTGAAAAGGATGCGAGGCCTTTCGTTGGTGCTTCACTCTAAAAGAGGTCAAATAGAATCGGGAAAATATTTTGCTGTGAAAGATTTTCCTGATGTGTTCCTAAGAGTTACTGCATTCCACCTATAAGATAAGTGGATTTATTTATCGAGATTTTATCTGTGAACATCTCCTACTTCTAGTGGCACCATACAGTGATTGACTCTAATTGCTTCGAAAGAGCTGTAGATTCAACTACAAGAGCTTCCCGGATAAAAGGTTTATCCGACCTAATGTTTATCCCCGTGGCACCTGCTTTGTTTATGAAAAGAAGATGACACACTTCAATGTGTGCATTGATTACTCCGCAAATCAATAAGGTGATAAAGTGGAAAACAAATACCCATCATTTAATCGCATCTCTTTGATTAGTTAAAAGGAGCCGGTGTGTCTTCTCAAAGATAGACTCCGCAATCGTGGTACATCGCCTAAGAGTGAAAGACGCCGATGTGCCGGGGATGTGCGATTTTAACTCGATATGGCTATTATGAGTTCTCGTACGCCATTCGTCGACTAATGCATCGGCAGCATTCATGGATTTGATGAAAAAGGTGTTTCAACCCTATTTAGATTAGTTTGTCGTGGTCTTTATTGATGATATATTGGTATATTCTAGAGATGAGCAGGAGCATGAGCAACATTTGAAAATAGTTCTATAGACTTTGAGAGAGAAAAAGTTGTGCTGCTGCTTAGCAATGTGATTTTCGCTAAAGCAAAGTCATCCAAGCCATATCAGGTCTCGGCCGAGGGTATGTAAGAGTCGACCGCTTAAGATTGAAGTTACGGTGAATTGAAACCGCCCCATGGCACTACTCGATGAGAAGTTTCAGGCCTAGCAGATATTTAGAAGATTTGTGAAGGGATTCTCTCAAGCCATAGCTTCCACTCACTAAATTACCAAGAAAGGAGTAAAGTTTGAGGGATGACAAATGTCAAGATAGTTTTGAGTAGTTGAAGGAAATGCTGGTTAAAGCACCAAGATTGACGCAGCCTCAATTCTGCAAAGAATATACTCTGTATAGTGATGCTTCAAGAATTGGTCTGGGTTGTGTGTTAATGCAAGATGGTAAAGATGTGGCATATGCATCCAGATAGTTGAAGCCACATGAACAAAATTATCCCACTCGTGACCTAGAGTTGGCTGCGGTAGAGTTTGCTTTGAAAATATGGCGACACTATTTATTTGGGGAAAAGTGTAGAATTTACACAGATCATAAGAGTCTCAAGTATTTGTTAATGCATAAGGAGCTTAATTTGAAACAACGGAGGTGGTTAGAGTTGTTCAAAGATTATGACTGCATAATAGATTACCACCTCGAAAGCTTACTTGTGTAGCAAGGTTTTAAGTAGAAAGGCAATGGCAACTTTGTTAATACAACACGCTGAATGGAGAATAGGTATCCGATGGAGCCATATTAGCCTCACTAAAAGCACAAATTTGCTTTAAACCAAATGATTATGATGCTCGTAAAAATGATGAAGAGATGCGTAAAAGGTACGTATGGTCGAGATGGTGATAAGATTGATTTTTCGCAAAGAAGTTGGAAGTTTGTATTTCCAGAATAGATTATGTGTGCTAGATGATAAAAAGCTAAAAGAAAAGTTGTTATTCGCTCATAATACTCTAAGATTTACCACGGATCCCTGAGGTAATGATGTACTGTGACTAAATAACATTATTGGTGGAAATGAATGAAAAGAGATGTGACAGAGTACGTGTCTAAATGTTTGACGTGTCAGCAAATCAAAGCTGAACACCAAGTTCCAACAAGTCTGTTGAATCCCCTTCCAATTCCTCAATGGAAGTAGGATAACATTACCATGGATTTTGTGTCGAGTTTTCCCCTCACGCAACAAAACATGACTCTGTCTAGGTGATCGTTGGATAGCTCACAAAGTAGGCCCATTTTTACTAGTCATGATTGACTATTCTATGGATTGACTAGTTGGAGCTATATGATGAGGATTATGTGATTGCATGGTGTGTCGTCATTCTCATCAGGTTCTTTGATAAAAGATCCACATTTACATCAAGGTTCGAAGGAATTACGCTTTAACCTCGGGAACCGCCACTTCAAGACAAACATTCCACCCGTACATGGACAATCCGAGAGGTTGATTCAAGTGCTTGAAGATATGCTTTGGGGATGTGTACTGGAATTCACTGGAAGTCGATATGTATATTTCATCGATAGAATTTGCCTATAACAATCGCTATCAATCAAGTGATCGCATGGCACCATATGAGGCTTGTATGGCCTGGCATAACTCTCTGTGTGTTGGACATAATTGAATGAGCATAAGGTGATTGGTCTAGACATAGTAAAAGATACAGAGGCAAAAGTTCAGGTTATTCGACAAAGGTTAAAGGCTGCCAGTAATTGACAAAAGTCATATGTCGATTTGAAAAGGAAGGACATTGAATATGAAGTGGGTGATAAAGTGTTCTTAAAGGTATCTCCATGGAGGAAATGCCAGATCGGGAAGAAAGGAAGCCGAGTCCGAGGTTCATTGGCCCATATAAAGTTTTTGAGAGAACCTGACCAAGCATGATCGGCTGGTAATCCCTCCAGTTAGCCAAGTCAGATGATGTGTTCCATGCTTGCCTACGCCTCTAAATACCAAGTATGACAATGTCGCATAATACCAACGCAAGAAGTACAAGTACAAAAGTGCAAGATTTTTCATATGATGAGTGAGCCAAAGGCTATTGGGCTGGCCGAGAGGCCAAGAATGAGGAATAAGGTACAGCTAGTGAAAGTGCTCGCAAATACCATGGCGTGGAAGAAGTTACTGGGAGCCGTATAACTATGAGAGCCTGCGACTCATTAACTTTTTGATTGTGCATGAATTTCGAGGACGAAATTCTTTAAGGGAAGGGGAGAGAGAGAGAGAGTCACACACCACATTATTTTCCCTTAACGTTTTTATAACATGTTTGAGTGTGATAATAAAAGAAAATGCATTTTTTAGAATAAAATAATGCTAAAAATAAAATAAGCAAAAATTCGGAATTAATTCAAGAGTCAGGTAAATTAATAATTTACCAATTCAGGACCCAAGGGTCATATAATAATAAGTTCATATGTCAAAGTAGGATTTGAATAAGTTAAATGGAGAATAGAATGAAAATGAGGGACCAAAATGCAAAAAGTAAAAAGTGACAAGGCCAAACATGACCTTATTTTGTCTAAAATATCTCATTTCTCAAATACTTATGTTAGGGCAAATCAGATAAGGGAGAAAGAAAAGAAGAGAAGAGAAGAGAGGAGAAAGAAAGGAAGAAAGGAAGAAAGGAAGAAGAAGAAAAAGAAGGAAGAATGAAAGACAAAGGTATGAATTTTTGTATGGATATGTATATGGATACTTGTTTGGAGGTTTGAAATACCTCTTTTTGTGTAGAATCATTGTTTGGAATGGTTTTTTGGTTTGGTTTCATGGGGTTCTCACTTATAAAATTTTGTATAGAGAAAATGTTTGGGTTTTTAGAGATGCTTGTCCATTTTTTTAAACTCATAGCGTTTTTGTTTGACTATAACTCGTCATCACTATTCAAATTGAGGATTCAAATTTATAAATAAATTAGACTTCTAGGGAGAACAAATATTATTTAAATAGGGCGATGAAAATTTGGACCCCCAAGCAACTTTAAAATTACAAAGAGGCCGCTTGGGTCAATTTCGATACGTCGGCCAAACATTTTTGGTATTTAGGTCATAAGTTGAGTTTCACTCATCCAAATTGAGTTATTCAAATTTTTGGGAAAACTAGACTTCTAGGAGAAAAAATCTCACTGAAATAAGTATATACAAATTTGGACCCCATTGGACCTAGAAAATTCGTCAAAGTAAGGGAACACCAGGCCCCCAAACTGCCTATAACAAACCCCGACCGGAGTAATCTATTGGTTAACTGGCACCTCAGCTTATAATTTCAGCCCAAAATGAGGATTCAAATTTTTGTACAAACTAGACATCTGGGAGAACAACTTTCATGAAGAAATTATGTTAAATTATGTCTCTAACATTCCCATAAAATTTTCAAATATAGAACACAATTCCAGATTCTCGTTTCAAACCGCCCGGTGAGTTAGTCAATGTTTAGACCATATCTCTAAATTAAAAGTCCAAATGACATGTGATATTCGAACCATGCTAAACTTAACATGCGGATATATCGAAGTTAAGATCACTCTCTTAACAATCTCGCTTATAGTACAAAATCAGAATCTAAATTGATTCAGGAAATTGCCCCGAATTGTTAAGGCATAATTGGCTATGGAAATTGAAATCAGATAAACGTTATATAAATGTATCAAGTTATACGAAATAACGATCGTAAATACGATCATGATAGCATATGTTATGAAAGTTAAAGATAATACACGTATAGCTATATATGAAAAAAAAAATACAGCTAAATGTTTATAAGAGATTATTCGATAAACGAATATCTCACAGTATACACGACATCGTAGTTATTCAGCGATAATGGTATATCATTTTTAATAATACTAATGATTGTTAAAACATAATAAAACTACTGCTTGTTTATGACCGTGAGTCGCATAGATAGCATGCCTATAGCATACGTAGCCATCGCAACATACGCTTTATAGATATCGGTGGTTCGCTTGGGTCGATAGGACATAGATTATGTTCGATCAGGTTATACGCCTCATTTGGGTCATATAGATAGAGATCATTGTTCTGATAAAGGATAGTACCTACGTACATACAGTTATTTCAGATTCATTTTTACAATTTATTATGATAAACATAAAAGCAAATGGACAAGAGTTATGCAAATGATGGCGCGATATATGATGATATGAGAAGCATAGCAATTGCTATGCGATGATAGTATATGGTTACAAGAACAATAAGTAAAGTGTAAGCATTTAATAAAAAGATATAAAATACGAGCAAGAATGAAACACGTTACGAAAGAGATACTTAGAAATGGCAAGATAATGAAACGTTATATTCATTATAAAAGATAGCGACGATCTGGTGCCGAGATGATCCTTATTGCGTATCGCTCCACAGTGACATCTCCACCTGCCTATGCCCAAGATCGCTTCATCCGTAGGTACGTAAGAGGAAAACCGAGGACAAGATACACCCGCATCAATACCAAAGTCAACACATCACTGCACCCACTAGAAGACCTCATCTTGGTGAATTTATACGCATTGCTTCTTCAGAAGAATATAAATATCAGAACGCTGAATACTTCCATATACTTGAAACCAGATATATTTTGTAATCCGTCGCTACAGACATAAGATGTGCTTAAATGCTTAACATTATACTTAATCGAACAAAGTTTTGAAGTTTCTATGTTTTATAAGTTTATGAAATGTGAAAATAAAAATAAAAATGACATCCTTGTTTGACACCAGGTGCCAAGTTGGGAGCGTCACAAGTATGTTGGAGATTCAAATATTGGTGATTTTGTGCATATCGATTATCAAATATATAGTATTTTTAAATCGATCCTTTATTATTAACATAAATGTTATGTATCTAAAAATTTTAACACTTTGATTTTGTGTTTTTGTCGATTATATTGCTATTTGAATCAATAAATTATTCTTGGCCTAAAATCATCATTCTATACGTCTTTTCTATCTTTTTTTCTCAATAAAATGGTTCTTCCACACAGACAGTTTTTATAATGCTTTTTTGTGATTTAGCCGCCTGTGGCTGTATGATTATCGTCTTTACGCACTCGCTATCATTGCCTCGACGCGGCGAGAATATGGTTGTCTCGCACGATACTGATTGTCAGACAACCTTTATTCATGCTGACGATTAAATGTGCTTGAAAGATATACAATCGTAGATAAAATTAAACTAAACTGCTATCAAATATATATGCTTACCGCCGCTTTATTACGTTATTAACCCTGATTGCTTTATTTTTTATAGTTTTTAACGATTTTAATTATATGTATTTATTAATATATTGTTTGTTGAAATTAATGAAATTAATTTTCTCTTAAAAAGTACTCCGAAAAATCCTTTACAGGACTTTAACTAACGAGCAAACATGAGGCCGAAAGGGAGCTACTTCTCATAAAGCCCATACTATAAATATATTAAATAAATAATAAGATAAATTTGATCATCATATGGTTTATAAAAAAATAATTTCACTTTTATTTTCTCATTTTTCTTTATAAATTAGGCACATTTGAAAAGAGCACATTTATGCTAGAAGTTGCCATAAAAAATAGAAGAAAGATACTAAATAAATAAAAGTAAATATGAATTTAAGTACATTCGATGGTTGGAAAATAGTTAAGAAAAATGATTTTTTTTTATATTGGTTTTATTATGAAAAATATGAAATACAATAAAATAAATAAATTATGTATATTTAAAATATTTGATTTTGCATACAAAAGGATAAGTAAAATCGAATTTAAAGTAATAGGTATAAAAAACTTATTATTAATTTTTTTTCATATATCTATATATATATATATATATATATATATATATTTTTTTTTTTTTATATTCAAATTTTATAGAAATCAAAATATTCGTAACCAATAATTTGTATAATTTCTGTAGCACGGTGACCCTATAGGACAGCAGGATCAAACTGCCTACTTTCTGGAATGCTTTCTTTTACTATGAAACAGCAGATCTGAGAGCAACTGCAGAGTCATGGCAGCATCCTCAACAATCAGGGGCAAACCCCCCCAGAAAACGGAATCTCCGATTCACAAAATTCTCGGAAACCGAAAACTTGTTTTCGCTTTTATTTTGATTTTCGTCGATGCCTTCCTCGTCTCTGGCATCATCACTTTCATCCCTTGTAAGATCAGTCTCTCTCTTCTCTCTCTATATTTACGTCTTGTCTTATTTTAACTATTACTTTGATTGCTTGATTTTCAGATACAAAGATCGATTGGGACGCTTACATGTCACAGGTGATTTTTTTTTTGGGGAAAACTTATCATTAATTTTGATGTCTGCTTGTTTTGGTTGCTGTGAAACCTGAGGAGAAAAAAAAAAAAAAAATAGTAAAATGGAAAATTCAGCTTCACTGAATTAAATGGTTATGGTAAGTTGAGTGAAATCGAACCTTTTTGTTCCTTTTTTTTTTCTTTCCTTCGCTGTTGTTACCCAAAACAACGCATTGTGGTGTTTATGATTTTAATTTACTTTAATTTAGTTTCCTATGCATTCTTAATGACCAAACGGGGCGTTGTAATGGTTTTGGGTTTTATTGTCTAGTTGAGTGACATGGGTTGATTTCATATGTTCACATTAATGAATAGGTTAACGGGTTTCTTGAAGGAGAAAGGGATTACTCGAACCTGAAAGGCGATACTGGACCTCTGGTTTATCCAGCTGGATTCCTGTACGTTTATTCTGCTATACAGTACATTTCTGGCGGGCAAGTGTATCCTGCGCAGGTAATTTACTTTTCTTGCGTTTCTAGTGGATTTTCTAAGGAATTTTAAAATTGCAGTGGCAAATTTATTGAATTATTCTCAAATTGAGCCTGATTTCATTACTTTAAGGAATGTGGAATTTTATCACGTCTAGTATAAAGATGCTTGCTTCTTGTTCAGTATAGATGCTGGACTAGATGTCAGAATTTTTTCTCTTATAATGAATAATTCATGAATCTCAAACTTCTTCTCTGCCAACAAATACAAGCTGAGTTTCAGTATGTGAGATCAAAGTACTAATCCATCCAGTAATAGAGTTAAATCAGAGTCTTAATGATCTTTCTTGTAAAGAATTATGAAGGCACAATATACAGTTTGGATGTGTGCCTTTTTGTTGTTATGAAATCACTGTTCTTACCCTTTGGAAACTTAAGTTGGAGCTGGTTCATTCTTACAGCTCCAAACAGCGCATTTTGATTATATAGCTTACCCCTTTGTTGGGGCCAGTACTGTCTAGAATTTATTTCTGAGGTTTATTTTTGGTTATAGTAGTAATGTGAACTTCAGAGATTAATGTTATGCTGAAGGTCATGATTAGCTCAGAAAGTTATTTGAGCCCAAAATAAGAAGGAAATACAATCATGCATCTATTGCAAATAAAAGATGATGGACATGCCTGCATACAGTTACTGTTTTAAGCTGATTTTTTTTATTAACGGCTTCTATCATTCTCTGCCCTTGCAGATTTTATTCGGCATTCTGTACATTGTAAATCTGGCAATTGTGCTATTTATATACTTAAAGACTGATTTGGTAAGAAATTTTTTTCCTGTTCTATGAGTACAAATTGTTTCAAATCTAACCTTTGTTATAAATTTTATTGTTATTAAACTATATTGTTTGTCAAAAAAAAAAAACTATATTGCAGCTTCCATGGTGGGCTCTTTCCTTGCTGTCTCTCTCAAAGAGAGTGCACTCAATCTTTGTGCTTCGCCTATTCAATGACTGTTTTGCTGTCACCTTCCTCCATGCTGCCCTGGCCTCACTTCTCTTCCAGAAGTGGCATCTGGGTTTAATTATATTCAGGTAGTATTGTTATTTCCATTGCATATTATGATGCTTTATTGAAGTTGATCTAACTTTTTTCCTTGTTATATATACAGTGTAGCTGTTTCAATAAAGATGAATGTGCTTCTTTATGCTCCATCTCTATTACTTCTCATGTTGAAGGTATATTAACCTATACCCATTTATATATCTTCCAAGCCTAGGTTTTAGTACAGAATTGCTGAAACCGATCTTTAATTATAGTTCCCAAAACAATTTTCTAACAGGCTATGAACATTGGTGGAGTGATATCAGCTTTAGCAGGTGCAGCAATAGTGCAGGTGCTTCCTTGAACCATTTTTTTTTTGTTTTAGGATTCTAGTTGTGCTTCATAATAGCAAGACTTTAACTTTATTTGAGTAATCACAATGTTCTGCAACCTAGTTGATCTGACAATGTTCTTATCCATGTAGTCATGCAACTTTTGTTGTTTATTTTTCTTTCTACATTTCATTGTTTTTAATTTTTTCTTACTCTTGTTTTTCAACATGGCTAGGTGAGTTGGACTACGTATGCAATTGATGTGAGGGAGGGCATTGTCTGATTGAGGTATTCATATGTTTGCACCTCCTATTGGGTGAATGGTTCTGCAGATTCTGGTGGGGCTGACTTTTATAGTGTCACACCCAGTTGCATATTTATCAAGGGCTTTTAATCTTGGGCGTGTCTTCATCCACTTTTGGTACTTTCTGCAACCTGATGTTTGAAAATGTTGTTATGAACTAGATCTTAGTACTCTTGACTAATCCTTGTTCCCCACATTGTAACCATCTGAGATATTGGTAAAATTGGGGGCTGTATCCTTGTGGGGAAGGTTGATATGGGAGTCATGAGGTCCATGGCTCGACGAAATTTTATTACTTCAGTAAAGGAGTAATCCACATGAAAGAAATATGTTGCAAAGGTATTTGCCACATGGATTGGTTCATTCTTTGGAGTATTTTTGCATGAAAGGACTATGTTGCAGCCACATGAATCTTTTACTTACTGGTCTTGTGAATCTTATCAATCTTGATAACCAGTAAAGTATTGTATCCCCATTTTTGCAGTAATCAGTGCTGCTGATTATCTCAAAATTTCTGTTCACTTCTCAAAATATTACTGATTTTATCAGTTTGTATTAATTTGTTATTTTCCTTGGAATGTGCAGCTATGCTTCAATTTCTCTTGATATGTTGCCTTTCATTGTTGAAAATAACTTCCACACTATTGCTTTCTTCAGGTCGGTTAACTTCAAATTTGTTCCTGAACCAATTTTTGTATCAAAAGCATTTGCGGTTTCGTTGCTGGTTGCTCACCTTGTATTGCTTGCAACTTTTGCACATTATAGGTGGTTAAAGTAAGTAAAGCTCAATTCTTTGTAATAATAAACAAAATGGAAGTTGCAAGTTGCAATTAAAAGGATATCAAATTTAGGGAAAAAATTTCTTCCCTAACCTTACATTCCTTAAAAAGTTTCAAGAAATGCTAAGACATGTTGCCTAAGATTTGTGCATGTCTCCGACATTATCATTTTTCACTTCTATCATTCATATTTAGTGTTTTGGACCTATGAACCACAGGTTAGCAAGGTGCTCAGATCCTTTGTCTAGCTTAGTCAAATAAGGTTTATTAGACAATCCTGATCATCTAGCATCAGAAAAATCTCTCTCCAATCTTGATATTGCAATCTGTTTGTGGATTTGATGAACAATGATATGGAGCAAGTGTTTCTGTTGAATGCTCCTATTTTAGGGCCTCAGATATTGGGCTGTGGGGACATGAAAGAACAAGTGAAATTACCTGAAATCCATGTCCTTTTTCTGGCAGAATTCTAGCCAAATTACTCTGAATATGCCGATACGATTGCTGCCCTGATTGAAATTTTATACTTATTGCTTCTGTCAATGTAGGAATGAGGGAGGACTTCTCAATTTTTTGCATTCTAGATTTGTCTCTATGAAGCTGGGAGCTACTGGTTCTAGTTCCTTCTTCAAGGAGTTATACAGTTATAATTCAACCCACAAAATTCTCAATGAAGAGCGTAAGTCATGACTTTCTTCTCCTATTTGAGTTCAATTTGTGCAGTATATTTCCTTCATATTGGAGATTGAACATGGTTTTGCAATTTATTCAGACATTGTAACCATTATGTTTGTCGGGAACTTCATTGGCATTCTATGTGCGCGTTCATTACATTACCAGTTCTACTCCTGGTAAGTTATTACTGACAAAGAACCTTATCCGCATATCAGTCTTAATATATGCCAGAGTTGCATTATTTCAATCTCATTCAAATAGAGAATGCCTAGTGATACTCAAAACATATCACCTAGTTTATTTTAGGTCTTATTTGTTTTATTTCATTGAATTTCACATAAACTCTCGTATATTAAATAGTAAATTATGATAAGGCTTGGAAAGATCTACCCTTTAAGTCTAGATGATCATTCAAAACATTCTCCTCTAAATGTTGAAGGACTGGCTTAATCTTTAATGTAAGATACTGGATTCATGCAGGTATTTTTTCAGCTTACCATATCTTCTCTGGAAAACCCCTTTTCCTACATTTTTCCGGTATGTTGCTCTGGTGTCTGGTTGTTCTACTACATTGATCTTCATGGATAAATACTTCAACTAGGACTGGACTGATCCAGGCGTCGTATTCTTTATTGTGCAGATTAATCTTATTTGCAGGAGTTGAGCTCTGCTGGAACATATTCCCCTCAAACATATATTCATCTGCCCTGCTTCTCTGTATCCACTTGGTCATACTATGGGGTCTCTGGACTGCCCCAGCTGAATATCCTTATGTTCATGATAAATCATTAAAAAGAAACAAGACCAAATGAAGTGGAATTTTTATTTATTTATTTAGATAAGTACAAAGCAAATGTGGAAATTTTGTATCTTTTCTTGTGACTTATGTAGCTCGAATCTTTGAACTTTTTATACCCATGATAAATCATTTCTTGCTGTTCTGGGTATTTTTTGAATATGATCTGCAGGCCAGCCCATTCCATTTTTTCCTTTTATTTTATTTATTTTTATTTTTATATGTCATGTCAAAAAATTGATTTTTTTTATTTTTAATTGTAACAATCATGAATGAAATTAGTTTAAATAATTCTTAATTTTTTTTGCAAAATAATTTTTAAATATTTGTGGGACGTTAGAAAGGATCTCCTTGTATGCTAACTAAATGTTGAGGGGTGAAGTTTGAAATTTTGAATTAAAGAGGCGCCCCTGTGAAAGTGGCTCTAGTTATTGAATGACGAAAAAGCCCATCTTCAACTTTTCAAAATATGACATCAAGTTTCAGTTACGACATTTTAAATGGCAAAAATGCCCCCTATTCTCCTCGATTTATTTTCATATTTATTATAGGGAGGAATTCTTCAAATCTAAAATTTGTAAAATGCAATTCTCATAGAAAAAATGCTGTTTTGAATCTTGTAAAATTTAGGAGAAAAAAGAAAGAAAATAAGAGCTTGCTTGGTTCTTATTTTTAAAAACTATTTTTTATTCTAAAAATTAAAAAAAAAAAAGAAAAATGCATTTGGTTATAGGTGTTTTTTTGTTCTAAAAATATAATAATAATAAAAATAATAAATTTAAAGAATAAGAACACCAAAATGATGTTATTCAAATTTAAAAAAATAAACAACATGATGCAAATGCCATAGTGGATGCGTTTAACCCTTTAAAACCTGACGATTCACAGTTTGGAGTTATAATTCAGGATTATTAATATTTGAGTTGAAAGGAGTATCAATTCTCTGTTTGCTTTGCCATAAAACAAGCTAATAGGATTGCAAGCATGGCTAGAGAGTCCTATAATTTGCTTTGTTCATTTTATTATGTAACTTCCCCCAGAAATATTGTGGAAGCTTTGTCTTTTGATTCTAGTTAATGAAATTTTTTCATTTAAAAAAAAAAAATGAAAGAACAAAACATATCCTAAATATGCGGGTGGGCTGGGCAGCAGTGTCATTTGGCATTTTATTTGTTAACATTTTATCAGTGGCATGTCTGTTATTATACGGAATTATCAGGGAAGAAAAAGAAAATGCAGCGTAGCTCTTAAATATCAAACCGTGTTTTCTTAACATCTTTCCCCTCATTGCTTCACGTCGCAAGATCGTCCCAAACTGCAAACCAGAGATCAACAGGCAAGGATGGTGAGGATAATCAACTCTATTATCTCCTTTGTTTTTTCTGGTTTAACTAGTACGGGATCTGTTTGGCTCTCGGGAAAATGAGGAAACTTGGGAAGTGGTTTTTCCCGAGCCGTTTTGCGTCCATTTTCTTTTTGTTTCTTTCATTTCTACCCGGAGGCAAACATTGCGTTAGGTTTTTGAGTTTTGAGGGCAATGTGATTGGAAAATTTAGTTTTGGAAGTCCTGAGATCTGCTTTGATTGAATTATTAATGCTCTGTTTCTTGTCTTGGACGCCATGTCTTTGATTCTGAGTGTTTGTGTTTTGTCGTTGTTGCTGCGAGCATCATAATTTGTGATCGGTTTTCAAACAGTGTTAGGGTGAGGAAACCGGATATTTTGTACTTTTGTCAAGGGTTGTGGATTTACTGCTGGTTTTTTCTTGTAAATTTCTGGAGCCTGGGCTATGATGCAGAGGATGCATAGATGAAAGTTGGATTGCAATATAGGTTGAACCATGAAAGTGTTTTATTTTTTCTTTCCCTTTTTTTTTTAAAATAAAAAAATCCAAATAAGCTGAATCTAGATCATTCTTTTCGGTTGGGGAAGAGGTGATATTTCCAAAACCTAAGATTGAAAACTACTATTTTTTTAGTATCTGCATATATTTCTGTCAATCAAATTTCAAAATTCATGCGAATGGGGATGAGCTGCATTTTTTGATCAGATTTAATTGCACTTGTTCAAATAATTGATGATTTTTTAATTTAGAGGCAGTGATGTTAGAAGTAATTGCTAATGGTGCTCAGTTGCATTTTACTAACTAGTCTTGCTGGCAGGACGGACAAAACTTGGAAGATCCCAAAAGCACGGCTGATATGACAGTTTTCGTGAGTTTCTCTAGCTTTTCGAAACAAGAATGTGGGAAACAGAGGCCACTATGGTGGGATGACTGATGATTATTAAAAATATCATATTTCTCAAATCATCAGAATTTGTTTTTCCGGGAAAATAGTTAGATTTATAAATTATAATACTGGGTTTGATGAATGGATGTGGGAACCATTATTTGACTCTTGCAAATTTTCTTTTGTTTTGTTAACAATGCCTAGCATTGACTAATTTTTTATTGCTGTGTTTGTCAGGTACAAAACCTACTTCAGCAGATGGTGAGCTGTGACTATCTGCAAATCATCTATTTCTTTACTGAAAATTTTGCAGGCTTGCTGCTCTTTGCTAAAATGTTACTTTGTTTTCAGCAATCCAGGTTTCAGGCAATGTCAGACTCCATTGTAACAAAGAATATCCTTTTCTGATACATTCAGTTTGATCATTATGAATTTTATAGACAACAGTGAGTTTGGGAAGAACCCATTTTCCCAACAGAGGCCATAATACGCTGTATGATTGAAAGAAAATAAATCCCTCTAATATAAGATATTTGGGGACAAACTTGTATATTTTCCTTCATATTTGCATGCTCAATCACTTGACATGGAACCTCTAAATCCCTGCCAAAACCTCTTGCCAATCTAAGCTAGACCTTAGGGTTTAAATTTATCTGTTGTACTTTTAACAATAATATGTCGAAATCATCTTCAGCAATATGAGATGGTATGAATATGCTAATTAATACATCATTTTATGTGAAGATACACAAACCTGGGTCTTGATCATCAGTTCCATGTGCAATCATATTCATATTACATCAACTCTAGTTTTGTCCTTACTCCTGCCCCAGTCAATAGGAACCCTGGAGAAACGGGTTTATGCAAAATATTGGGCAAAGAAAATTGCAATTGTCTCTGCCCTTCACAGAAAATTGCATCCTGCTACACATTTCCATTGAGACTGTAATTGTGGGAAGTTCTTTATTTCCTTAACTTTAACTCACTTGATGGGATGGGAAACTCAATAAATGAATTGGAGCAGAGCATCAACGAGCTCAGAGCAGAGATGGGAGTAGAGGGCTCTCCAAGCCCCATGGCACCTTCCAAGTCGAAGCCAGATGAAGTGAAGCCAGATGATAGTTAAAAGCACTTGATTAATCCAAGATGAGGCTTCAGGATTTCACACCTTACTTTTCTCCCTATGTTTGCCCAGTTGAGAAATCAAAACATTTGTTACCGTAAGACTATCATTACTTGTACTGCTGTAGGAATTATGTAGTTAAGGATCTTATTGTTTTCCATTCTCCAAAATCTTATTGGGAACTTTGGTTTGTATAGAGTGCTTTTGTTTTATGCTATCATGTTCAAGTGTCCCAACTGTGCCTTGATCTGACCTAGTCTATGTGAGGATAGGATTAAGGGCTTCCCTTCCAATACAAGCAAGGTGGTTAACCCTCCATAACTTCCAGTGATATCTGGGGGGCTGTTTGGTTCTTGTCTCCAAGAACAGTTTTTTGTTATGAAAAACATGGAGAACATTAAAAATTTGTTTGGTTCCTGTTTTTTTGTGTTCTAAAAAACATCAAGAACATCAAAATCCCTATTTTTAGAGAATACCAAAACGGTGTTCTCTGTGACTTAGTGTTTTCAAAAACATGAACCACATAGCCCCATTGTTTCTTCTTCTCTTTCATTAAAAAATTTCATCAAAATTTTCATGAGCACTGTTTCTTAATGTAGTTTATGAAACCACTAGAAGTCTTTTACTGTTTCCTCGGGTCCCCTATTCTGTATACCATAATAAACTGCTTAAAGTTTGCTACTTTCAGGGGCTTATATGTTTTCAAAAAACAAAGTTGCAGACAGCTTTTGCTTTGAGATTGAGTCTGCAGCTCCTTGTCTTCCTTTTGTAGTTTATGCCTGCCAATGCATATTTATTCTATGTCTAGATGCTGGAAGTCATCTCTCCAATGGATCAGAAAAAAAGTTTTACTTTGTCCTGTAGGGATAATTCTTTCCCTCTTCTTTTGGTTACAATAGGAGAATATTTCTTTTTTTATTGAAAGACAATAGGAGAATATTTTGTTACTTTAATAAAACAAAGAAAAAATAAAGGGATTCCGGCCGATCTCCTTTGTCCTAATCCTGGTGGCGCCAGTATTAGGAGAAGAGTCTATTTGATTACAGCTTTCAAGAACTATTTTTTGTTATAAAAAACAAAGAGAATAAGGAGAGTCGGAGACCATGGTTTGGTTCTTTTTTTTTTTTTTTTTTCCTGAAAAACATGGAGAACAACACAAAATTCAGAGAAGAGAACACCAAATAGTATA
Source organism: Tetrastigma voinierianum (assembly GCA_016808115.1). Taxonomy (NCBI): domain Eukaryota; kingdom Viridiplantae; phylum Streptophyta; class Magnoliopsida; order Vitales; family Vitaceae; genus Tetrastigma; species Tetrastigma voinierianum. The sequence continues at coordinate 103,706 of JAEQBH010007933.1, read as the reverse complement.
CTATATGTTTTCAAAAATTGTTCTTAGTATTAGTTTTCAAAAATAGGAACCAAATAGACATTAAAATACCAACATATTAGATTCAATTTGAATCGGGGAAAATATTAGGAGAAAATAAAAAATAAATCCTTTTATTTGATTTTCCATGAAAATGAAAAAAAGGAAGGAAAGAAAACCAATCTTCTTCACTATTTTTTTCTAATATTTTCTGGGGCTATATAAATTCCCATTTCATAATTTCCAAGAATTTCTTTATACACCCCATATCACACATTAACCTATTTTACACCTCATCTCTAACAATGAGCAGAGAAACTGATGGGGCTAGAATAGACCCTCTTTCTAATATTCAAAATGAGAACTCAGAATGAGAAGCTACCAGACAAGGCATGAAAGATGGATGGAAAAGCAGGAAAAGGGAGCGAATCAAGCACATAATAATATTGAACAACTGATAATAAAATATCAAACAAGGCACACCATCTGGATTGCATTTTTATTATTTTTGTTGTAATTATTGTTATTATTTTACAAGTAAAAAGTAAAACAACCAAAGATAAAACCAAATTTAAAAGAGATAGGAAAAAAAACAGAAAAAGAAGAGAAAAAAGGAGCACTTAATCGATGGCAATTATGTTAAAAATTTCGCAGCCACGTAGGGAATAGTCCTGCACTGGGTTGCAGTTGTGGTAGATCACCCTCTGAGAGCAGGGAATAGTGTTCCTCTGCAGCGCACCGTAGCTTATGTACTTCGTCGTCGCTAGGATGCGCCGGTTGATCTCCGTGTCCATATCGAACTCGTCTCTCCCTGCGATGCACTCCGCTATCGAGCCCCGGCACGTGCCTGCTGCCGTCGCCTCCGGCACCCAGTTCAGTTGGCTGAATTCCCCGCCGGCCGCGACGGAGACGGTGAAGAGAGCTGCGACGACGACGAAGATGGAAGACACGAGGAAAAGGCCATTAGAATAGGCCATAGTTGGTATTGTTGCTCTCTTGGCTCTCCTATGAAAAACTACTGAGACTCCCAAGACGAAAGAGCGGGATGGCCAGCTGTTTTAAAGTCGACAAAAATAGGGGTGTAGAATGTAACCTTGCTTTTGTCCATTATCACGGTCATGCCACTCCCTTTGACCACTATTTTTTTCTTTTTACATCCATTTTGGGGTCATAATCGATCTTTTTATTTAAAAAAAAAAAATGATTTTAGGCCACTTTTAAAACTATTATTTAATATAGCCCTCTTATACCATATAAGAAAAGTATTCATTTTTAAAATTTTTTTTAATACAAGTTAAAAGCTATTGTTAGAAACTGAGACTTTATTTTGAACTAAAAGCCAATGTATTAAGAACAAACTTAAGAAAGATAATGTTTTGTTTTTATCCAATGGGCCACCAAAGTCAAACCTCCTCTCCATGGTTGCTTTGAATGATAGAATCATAGAAAAGAGATAACATTAGCCCACATGGAGTAACCAACCAGCAAAACTAATTCTACTTTTGACAGAGATGTAATCAAGTGAAGAAGATCTTCTTGTTACTGAACTGTTTAAGAAATAAATTTGATAGATTTTTCTCCAGAAGTTGTCTCCAAGCTCAATACTATAAGTAAATGATATAAAATTGGGATTAGATTGGGAATAATGGCACTGTTGTAATTAGATTGAGAATAATGGGCTGATTAATGGGCATTTTAGTTGACCAATGGAGGTGTTGTCATATGGGGTTTGTTCTTATTCCAAGTTCTGCCCAACCACCCTCAAGAGTTGGCTGTCCTAAGCTTGGACTGCATAACAATAATAATATTTATTATTAGTAAGATTAATAAAAATACAATGGCAAAACCTAACCCCCCCAAAAAATAGATTAAGAAATGAAGAGAGGAGTGGAATTTGATAATAATATGACATGGGCACTCATTTCTGAGGTGAATCAGATTAGTATTTAGTATTATAATTATTCTGTAACAAGTTCAAGGGTGTTCTCATTGCTGTAAGAAAGTAGAAACAATGAGTGTTTGACCTCTTCAAAACCTACCAAGAAATTGATATAAACTAATCAAACTAGCAAGAGAATATAAAAAACAAAGCATTGAACAATTCAACTTCAATCCATGCCAGTTCAGCTATGTTCATGAATATCATGTGAAATGTAATGTTTACGCAGTCTTTTGAATCAAACCCACATCAGAATTGAAAAAGATAGATCACATTCAGTGCCATATGTATGAAAGGGAAATGCAGACAGGAACAGGGGTCTTCTAGACCAGGAATTTTGTGAGCTCCACCTTGATGTAGGAATGCAGATTGAGGATGATCCTGGAAAATTCTTTGTCTGTTCTAGTTATTTTGGACATGGGGTTTTCCCTTTTTCCCGGAAAATTTTAGCCTAAGATTGCAATTCAAGGCCTAATGTCACATGGAGGTATTTTTCTGCATCAGAAATCCTAGGAAGGAGGGGATATTAGCTGTTTTGTAGATGATGTAAGCTTAAGCTGCAGGGCAGCTACCTAATGAAATCAGCCACAGCAATTTGAAAACTTTGACATTAATGTATGCCAGCTATCTGAAATGTAGACTACAGATTTTGATATTCATATGTCAAAGTGTGAAATGAAATCATGTTATCGATCTACACTTATTCCAACATGAAGTCAACTGGGATTATATTTATAGAGTCCATGACCACAAGATTTTTCATTTTTTTTGTATCTTTCTCTATCCATTCAAACCACAACTATATCACATATTTTCAGGCAGGGTCAGTTCTTCTAAGCAGAGATTATAATATGAGTTTTCATAAGATCCATGTACAACTAATTGTTTCATTTTTCGTGCCTTACTAATTGTTTAGAATTTCACCAGCCCAATTTGGATTTATTCTATCTGTTCTCCAAATCCAATGTCATAAGAAATGACGAACTTGTATTCTTTACTTCACAATATGTTCAACAAATATTGTAAAAGAGAAGGATGAGTTGAATCCCCAGAACGGCATTGTCTTCAAGAATTCAATCAAGGAAAAGAAAATGGATGCCGGCCCATTAGGGGACATCATCACCCTTTAAAGAAAGTTTAATAAATAAAACCAAGGCAGTTCACATACAGTACAATAGGCATGATCTGAAGATCAGAGAAGGCAAAATAATGCAACAATGGATGAGTGAAATAGCCAGCCTGCCACCTTAGTTTTTAGTCCCTGTTATTTAGCTTTTGTTTCCTCTGTGAACTATCTCTGCCTTAACTGCCAAATTAAGTGGTAAGACAAAGATGTTTTACTTTCAGAATTTCAAATTTACATGGTAAAAACAACACATTGGTATGAAGAATGATACCTTAGCCTTCAAACTCAAATCCTCTCCGATAAAAGTGATTGAAACATGCAAGACCTATCTCTCTAGCTTGCTAAGCAATGCTTCCATTGGTGGGAGCTCCTTCACAATTTGTTGCCAGTCAGGCATGCCCTGAAAACATGAGGGAGTTCATAACTGACAATGACAACATAGCAGAAAGAAGCGTGGTAATATAGAGTGAAACAATGAATTTCAAGGATATCTCATTTTTTATCATTTGGTTTCTTAAGTGAAAATTAAACGAGCAGCGAGGTAGATCTATACTACTTCAAAAAGGCTCTCAAAATGATTTTCCCAGTTATGGCCCATTTTTCTTTGAAGCATGGGCAAGCATGTACTCATAATCTCCTATGGGTTTTATGGGTGTGGGTATATGTAATAAAACTTTTACATTGACTAGTATGAAAGTTTGTGGAGCTTAATTCCTTCTTTGCAAATAGTTTGCTTGAAAAAACAAAGGAAAGAATATTTGGTATCTTAAATTATATGTCCTAGCTTATATTGTTTAACATGTCTTCCATTAAATCTGGGGCCAAAGTATATAAGAATTGCTATTCCGCGAATCTGGAAAAAAGGTAAAAGAATTGCTTCATCATGTGCATTTACCTTTCCAGATCTTCGAACACGACCATCTAAGCGCAGAATTATGTATACATCCTCACCAGGGGTAACTCCTTCGGACTTTTGTTGATCCTTTATCCACCTGTGCCAGTTTAGGAAGAGTTAGCAAAAAGAAACCAAAATTTCAGGGTACAGATCTACAGTTCATTCATTATTCAACTTATAAATGGTTACCAGAAGATCAAATACAACTGTTTGAAATTACTTTTGTCAATAAGTTAAAGCAATTTCCATATAAAGAGGAAAACAGAAGTGTAGCAAAAATGTAGAATTTTGTTGAGGTGCATTCCTTCTCTTAAATTACAAGAAAAGTACCATAAAACAATTCTATCATCCTCAATACCAGGACCATGGAAAAACAAGCATGCAGACAAAATAAATTAGGATATGACCTTTCCCATTCTGCAGGTGATACAACTTCAGCCTTGTATCGAACTTCAGCTTTCAACCTTGATTTTGCAGTTATAGACTCAGTTCTTTTCTCGAAATCTTCCTAACATGACACAGTTACATTTAATGTCAAAAAAGAAATATCTTAACAAAGAGAGCATTTGTGTTTGTTTTGGAAAATGCCATCAATGTTTGAAAACATGTGAAGATGTTATCTATTCTCTCAAAGTGATTTCTGAAAGAAACATGTACAATTGTTAAGTCATTGCATAGCATATAGTACTCAAAACACAGGATAATTCAAACTCTAGCCATTATGAAATTCAACAATTACAAATCCAGCAAACAGTTATACCGAGGGATGATCCTGAACAAAAAATTGTAAATATGGCAATTCAGTGTAGAAACACATGTGAGCTGCAATTATACTGCATGCATTATAAAAGAACTTTTGGATCTTACCCCAATTGAAGGAAGAGTAGCAGCAGTCTTTGAAGGACTGCCGAAACCTTTCTTCTCCACTTGTGGTGCCCTACCTTCACCCCAAATGACAGGAACCAAGAGAACACCCCGCTTAAGGAGCTCAGTTCGGAACCTCTCAGCCTTCTTGATAGCTAAAGAAACGGTTTCTTTTGAACCTGCTAAAATAACCTAAATTCAAGCCTCATTTAGAACATCGACTCATTAAGATAAGACGGCAGTGGATATACTGAGAAAAAACACCAAATACATGTTTGTAATTTAGAAAGATTTGATCATTGGGTACATCCAGAGTCATGCTTAGATAAAAGACAACTTTGTTCAGATAGGGTTGAGAAGAATGAATAAGCTTAGCTGCATTTGCATAGAGCTGAACTTTAGGTATATCTGTAAGTTATGAACAGAGGATAGCTCCAGAGCTTTTGTTGAATTTTTGGAAATAAAAGACCAGAATAAACTTGTATTATTGGGTCCTTATTTTGTTTCACCTCCTGAAATGTGCTCCCCATATGGAGGTTTACACCTTATGGAAATGTATGATGAAGCAAGAGTTCAAATTCCCATATCCAGCAAGAAAATAGTTGGAAAAACATTTAGGACATGAAGGTGACTTTTGACATGAGTAGTTAAGTGTTCTTTTCAGTATTGCATGGAGTACAATGGACACTTGACATGAACCATCTGAGAAGGAAAGTCATTGACACTTACTGGTCTGACAGTGTCACGCAGCTGCACAAGTTCAACAACCCGATTAGTTGAAAGGCGCAATGGCAACCGTGAAAGAGTTTCATCTCGGGATATTTGTGCAAGTTGTTCCTCCTCTTTCTTGTTGTCCCAGAAAAATAATAACACAAGAACAATAATACCTGTAGATTACTGATAAAAAAGCTTAGTCATTTTAAGAAACAGGCTATTCTTATCAAGGAAATGCCATAACTGTTTTAACAAGGACAACACCAAAACCTATGAAGAAAATCTAGAGATGATCAATATCTGATTTAGATAAAGAATCCACTGGGTCACTCAAACATTGATGGCAACATTACCAGCAGTTTCCCAGATATCAGGAGCACCATCACCCCCTTTAATTGCACGGAATAACCTGGGTATGGTAAAGAAAGTTGAAATCTCTGCCACAGGAAAAAATGCCACATAAAAGAATCCTTAACACTTCAAAATAAATTTGACTTGTCAATGAGTTTGAGATTCTTTGAAAACCTGCAGCTTCCATCTCCTCCAATCCAGCCTGTGCAGGTAATTGGAATCATATAAGAGATAACTGATAATGAGATGCAACTCTAACTATATCAAAGAACGTGACACTATCCATAGAGAGAAAAGGTGGAGAAGAATAATTATTAGATTCCACATCATAATAACCTCTTTCAGAATTGTAAATCCCAGGCAAAGCCTGAAGGAGGCCAAGTCTGATCACATGACCAGCTGAATTTAAGGCTGTATTCTCCAGCAAAGAATAGTCAGCAGCTTTCTTCCTTCCTTCCTCAAATAGAGGGAAACAAAGGAGAACAAAATCCATGTTTGCCTCTAATAAAAAGGAGCTCTGAAAATCAGCAATTTTTTGGTTTTCCTGGTTTGAGTTCATATAAATTATGTAAAATGGAAGTCAATTTTTCTTAGAAGGTGCTCACAAGCACAAATACTTGAATAATATTTAAAATAGGCAACTCTATGCTAAGGAGGAAGCAAAACAGGAAGGAAGGTCGAAATTTCTACCTGTAAGCATGACAGCAGGCTTTATTGTAGAGTGCAGCTTGAGCCTCCATAGCATTGGGATCTAAGGTAAGCGCTGTCTCAAACTGAGCTAGAGCATCTTTAACCTGTAAAATCAAATATCACAAGCACATATACTAAAATTGTTTACTTAAATTAAGTTATCCATAAAACAATGAAAGATTCTAAAACAAAAACTCCAAACATCAACAAGAAGAAGCTTCAAGAATGGCATGTTGAAAAGGCTGCCTGTGGCCTCGCAAAATTCTTAGAGATTAGATAAGTGGTCATGATGATCATAGAATCCAATGAGGGATCTTACACGTCTCCTTACTGTGAATAGGAATAAGACCTCTGGATGGATTTGACTCAAACAAGCACAAAGTCATCTTGATTGAGCATTATCAGTCAGCTTTGAAAGTAAATAAACCATGATAGTGGATCAACTATTCTCAGTTGAATTCACGCTTGACTTGCTAGATCAATGTTCTGAATACTGTAAGGCCATTGAAGAGCAGAAGGCCTATCATCTCAAATGATATCAGACAGCATTGCACAAATCTTGACACTTGAAATTAGATGTTAATAACTTCAGTCCCAGTGTCAAGAAATTAATAGATAAGTAGGCCATTCTATAAGAAATTAAAGGTGTGAGTCCATCTACGATGATAAGAGAGAGTGGCTAAAACATGCCAGTCACTTGCAACTCAGACCAAGAATTTACCTTCAAAAGGAAGTGATATGGTTTTGACTGAGGAAAGCACAAGGGTTGAGATAAGGTGAATGCAGCAGGAAACATGGATCAAGTTTATGATTAAAGATGTGATTCTCTATGATTTAAAAGATCATAAGCGCTAGATGTAGAATGGCAAAGAATGTTCATGTAGTCAAGCCAAATGGTTAAGATGACACTTGGGCCTTGTTTGGAATGCTAGAATAAAGAATTAGAATGGGAAATTACTTCAATTCCCATTCATTCATTAGATTGGATTGTTTTTCTCAATTTCATTGTTATGAAAATCAAAGCCCACTTTAACAAGGATTTCGATTTCTCTCTTCTAAACGACCTTATGATCCTATTTATTCTTCAAACTTGAACCAAAATCAAATTAATAATCTCTCCAAATTACGCAACTTCTCAATGAGTTAAAAAGAAGTGCAAGTACCGATTCTATCCTTCTATCAACATTTTCCCACAATAATGCAAAACCAATTAAAACCAAAGTCCATACTCCGCATGATTAATTAATGCTCATGGTGTCAGCAGTTCTTACAGCTCTTCCTCAAGCATATCTTCAGGTCAATTTTCCACAAAAATAAATAATTAAAAAAATAAATAAGCCCATTTCATGTATCTTCACATGCCAGCCACAGATAAAATACTACATTCCCACATCATATCAAAATCACAAGAAGGATAGCGAGGAAAAGCCATCAGAAAGTAAAGAAAATCTCAGCAAAGTTATGTTGTTGAACATCAATTCTGCGATATTGAGCCCAAAATATACCAAAATTCAACACACCCATATTCTAAAAGCACAATTACATAGCAGAAATTCAAAGAAAAAGAAAACGATACTAACCATAAAAATATACCAAAATTCAACACACCCATATCCTAAAAGCACAATTACAGACAAGAAATTCAAAGAAAAAGAAAACGATAGAAATCCTAGCAGTAATAACAAAAACTACAGAAGTACCCGTCCTTTGGAGAAGAGAGAGAGGCCCAGGTTGACACAAGACTCAGCCGTCTGCACATTAGCTTCAGGCGAAGTAGAGGAAGAAGAAGAAGAAGTGCAAGACGTGAAAGAAAGATAAGCCCTCTTTTGGGGATTCAACTTGGCGGGAATCCATGTAACTGTTCTTGGATTTGAGAAGCAGAGCAAGTGATGGTTCAGTGCAAGAGCAGCAGCCACAGCCATTCGAAACTGTTATCTGAACCGTGTCCTCTGTTTTGCAGCTTTTTTGCCCAATCTTTTATTAGATCTCTGATGTCTCACATGAGACTTGAAACGTCGTCGTTTAATTCATCATTATATGGACTATGGTTTCTCCTGAGATTAATTCATTTGTGTTTGGGGAATTCATCCATCTTTAGAATGAGGTTTTGATTTTAATATTTTCTAAAGGGACAAATCCGATAGTTATTTGTAAAATTGATATATTTTTAAAAAGTTCATAAAGAGGTATAAAAAAAATACAATTTCAAACAAAAATGCTCATTGGAATATAGTTATAACACGAGAATGACACAAAAAGGTCCACGAGGGATTTAGGGCATATTTGTTTATAGTTTTAAAAACTGTTTTTTGTTTTGAAAAATAAGGAGAATAAGGAAAAAGTGCTCAATTTCTTTTAATCCTGAAAACATTTAAAAACACAAAAATATTAAATCTGTTAACTATACTTTCAAATAAATATAAAAACGAGTATTCTTCGCTTTAAAAACCTGCTCTCAAAACTAGCTTTTAAAAATAAGAACCAAATAAATCCTTAATTATCATGAAGAAGATTTATTTTTACACTTTCAACAATATTTTTGTTCGAAAAGGTGACATGTTTTAGGTTATTTTTACAAAAGGTCATTATTGTAAATATTTTTAAGATTTGTCAGTTTTTATTCAATTTTCTATTTTCTTTCATTTGTATGGAAGGTGGAGGGTTAAATTTACAAATTTTGAATTATTTGATGTATTTTAATCAAATGTTTCTACTTAAAATCAATTGGCTCAACCCAATTTCAACCTAGCCAGATCTTTAGGTGGATTTAGATAAACATTTTTATTATTTAGGTTGAGCTTGAATTAAAGTCTTCACAATCCATTTAATTTGGGTTGGGCCTGTGCCAAGAGTTTGAAATTTTAAAATAACCTTAAACTTTTTACTTTTTGACTTTAGTAATATTATTATTATTATTTTGAAAAGTTATTATTTTTTATTTTAAAAAGATAAAATGGTAAATTATTGTTCTATACATTATCTATTTTTAATTTTTTGAAAATGATTAAATTTCTAATTATCTTGTAAGGTCTTTATAGATTTAAATATATAGTTTTATTTTCATGTGAATATATAATTTTAACATATTTATTTATTTATATTTTTTATTGTTGTCTTGGAATTTAGTGGTATTTATCATTTATATTTTAGAATAAATATATGAAAAAAAAAGTTTCCTTTAGAAAAGTCATTGTGATAGGTTTTAAATCATATAATCAAGTCAACTTGACCAATTAAGTCTAACCTAATTAATATAACTAATTGAGTTTAATTTGATCAACATGAGTCTATCAATCTAAATTTAACTCAATCAACTTGAGTTCAAAAAAATGAGGTCGGGTTGGCTTTTGTATGATTATCTTATATTACAGGTCAAATTGGATTGAATTATTTCTTAATTCAAAGAGCTGATCAGCCATCACTAATTCCTTTAACTGTATTTGACCCTTGGGAAAGATCTTCAATAGCTTGGAAGAAAAAAAGATTCAAAGCCATTTTTTTTTTACTAAAAGCCATTTCTTTAGATTTATAAAGTTTTGTATAGAGATCTCCAAAGAATGAGCATCTAAAGCTTCATCTATCCTAAATCTATTCCACTTTAATTTCTTTCTCTTACTTAATAATTATATCAGCTGCATCTTTCAGATTCATTTATATCACCTATACACTATAAATTTGATTTAAAATATAAATAAATATTTAATTAAAATTTAAAATAAAAATAAATATCTGAACAAAATAAATGGGCTATAAATATTTAATTAACCAATAAAATATAAATATAAATATTTAATTAATAATTTTGTAGTTGAAAATTTTTTCAAGTTATAAATATTAATTAATTTTAAAATTTTTGTACTTATAAAAAAGGACAAAAATAAATAATTTGTTAAATATAGGGTTAAAATAAATGCGCGGATTAATTAAAAATCATATCCGCGTATCAGATAAAGATTTCATTGATTTAATGAATAGATCTTTGAATCATTTTACTAATAAATGATATAGATAATTTGAATATTTCATTCCAAGTAGTAGACAAAAATTGAAATTATACTTGAAAATAAAATACCTAGTAACTGGTTTATACATTGTTGGAGCTACTGTATTTTCTACCGCTTACTATAATCAGACTTTAATGAGTCGAGCAAATAATATGGTTCAACTAGACATACTAGAGATGTCCTTTTCCGCAAATTCGTGATCACCGACGATCATCCTAACCCATCTCATTCCTTCTTCGCATCCTATCTTCGCACGCCTAAGAATGTCTCTGTTGTAATTTTTTAAAAACAACTCAAGTCCTACACTTGGGTCAGGGGAGGGTTTTTCAAATGGTCTATATGTAAGAAGCTCCTGCGACCAGCCGATGAGATCAAGTGCCTACTAGTGACAGCAAGGTTCTTCCACACATCTTCTGGGCCTACCACATATATATATATATCAAAAGATGGGCCTCAAATCTCGGGGCCGTGGGCTTCTAGCCATTAACTCATAAATTGTTTGGTCTCGAGAAATGCAAAACGCTTGAAATAAATGCGGACTGGCTCGAAGGCCGCAAACTTCGTAGTTGCTGTATCTCATGTATAAATACAAATATGCGGATTCTCATAGACTTTACTTGCTGTTCTTCTCTCAGATTTTAAATAACTCGTATATACATTTTATAGAGAGGAACCGTGGAAAGAGTTCACTGAGTCAATTTTCTCGCAAATACTTCAATAATAGATATTTCATCTTTATGAATCACCAAGTAGCCTCTTCGTGTACAAGAGAAGAGCAATATCGGTTTTGCGACATCAAGAATTGGTAAAGACTCTATCTACTGCTAGTATATAGATACGGTTTTATATATATTTATGTTATTCTGTAATGATGTAGTATATCGACAAAGAGTTTAAGTCCTGTGGTTCAATTTATCTTCTCCCAAAATCCACTGTCAGTGTCTCATTATTGCTCAAACAATCTAAAGACAATATCTGGTACATAAAGATGTCGAGCCCATACAAACCTACAAACGTGGCCTGCCCACAAGTGGAGAACACCGTGAATACCACTAACACTTCAATGTCTCAAAGAACCCTTATGATGAGAAGCCCGATAAGTTCAATGGAACTGACTTCGGTGAGATGGCAAACAAAAAATGTCAGTTCTACTCGACAAACTATGAATTGGAAAACATCACTGAGAAGATGTTCCCATATTACTACGTGATCCTCCTACAAGAGAGATGTCACTTAATTACTCAAGTCATGCAATCCGACTTCTCACAGGAACTATATTTTGAATCGTCAGAAACAACTTTATAAGGATATTTACCTACCATATAAGACCAAAGGAAGTTCGGGAAATGCTTGAGAAGAAATACAAAATGTAGATGTTTGGGCCAAAAAGTCTGTAATCGGCAATTTCTAATTACAACATGGTCGATACTAAAACCGTGATAAAACAAGTTGAAGAAATCTGCTCTTATTCATGAATCGCATGCAGAGGGATGGAAATCAGCGGAGGCCAAGAGGGTTCCATTATGCAGAAATCACACCTTCGCGGAGGGATTTCAAAGTTTACTCAAACACAAGCGAGATGATACGGAGGATCGGATTCCAAGGCTTCGAAAGTAAGAAGACTGCAGAAGGAGATGTTATTGATGGAGCAAGGGCCACGCTGCGTAGAGTGAGCCTGGGGCCGCAAAATTCCGCAGTTCAAAGGCAAGAAAATGTCAAAGCTTAAACTAAAAGGCAAGGACTTTAAGAAAATCTAGTGCTGAAGGTCGGCCTTAGGGAAAGGCCGATATTAAGGCACAAGGAGTGTCGCCACCGAAAAGATCGTGATCACACTGTGATTTAACTGGCTATGCATGAGTCTGATGACTATTTGGTCATTTACAGGATCAAAACTAATATGGTTTCAAATGTCAAGGGATTATGGATTGACACTGTGCAACTAGTACATACGCTAAGGATAAGAATCGCTTTCGCACAGTGCCATGGATGATGGTGAAAAGCCTCATATGGAAATTCATTCCGCCTAAATGTTAAAGGAAGGCAATGTGCTACTAAAGTCGCTCGAAAAGTCAGACTCCAATTATGTGTTATGGCGTTCCCGAGATTAGAAAATCTGCCTCTGTGCCCTATACTTTTAGTACAGGGAAGTTTAAACTTGTATTTGAGTCCCGAAGGGTGCTCTATTCTACTTGCTACTGGATGTATGTGGGGAAAGGTATCAATCAAGGCTTGTTTAAACTCAATATACTTGTTACCAATACTATGAATAATAATAAGAACACTCGCTTATATCATGACTCCTTTTGTTTTACGGCATACTAAAGCTAGGACATGTTATCAATAATATATATAGAATGCTAATCTAAATCTACTAACAAAGTTCGATGTTAACATACATAATAAATGTGAACATGACCGAATCTAAGTTTCATAGACAAAGTTTTAAATTCATTCAAGAAAGGTCAAATGAACTACTTAGTTTAATTCAGTGATCTTTCTTTTTTGACTTTAAAGCCATACCTTCACGTGGTGGGAAAAATTATTTCATAACTTTTATGTATGATCAAGAAGAAATATTGTTATGTTTATTTCATTTATAGCAAGATGAAGTTTAATACTTAAGACATATAAAGTCAAGTGAGAGAATCGCTGAAAAAGAAAATTAAAGTCATAAGATCCGAGGAGGTGGTGGACATGAAGTTCGTCATATTCTCACTTCAGGTTCAATATGGTACTGTTCTTCAAACAATAAATTTTTTATACACCACAAATAAAATGAAGTAGCCGATAAAAATAGACTTTAAAGTGAAAATGATAAACTCTATGTTGAATAGTTCAGGCTACTACATAACTTCAGGTGAAGCACTAACGACGCAAACTTATCTAAATAGAATTTTTAAGAATCAAATAAATCTCCTTATGAAGTATGTGGAAAGGAAGATTGCCACTATCTTATAAAACGATCAAAATATGGGGCTGTTTAGCAAAAGTACTTATTCCTTGCCTAAAAGAACAAAAAACTCGTCCCAAAACAATTGATTGTGTGTTTATTGGTTTCGTAAATGTGCGTCGCATATAGTTTTCTAGTTTATAAATCAAGTATATATGATAAATACAATTTTAGAATCTATGCACACTTAATTTCGAAGATGTTTTTCCTCATAAGGAAAGTCCAATGAGCGCTATATAATAACTCGTGATGGAACAATCTACCTAAAGGTTCAAGAACAAATATAGAACCTAGGAAAGGAAGTAGGAATTAAAAAACCAAAGAATTTTGGTCCCGACTTTATAGGCTCTAAGGACCAGGAGGAACCACAAACTTACAAAGAAGCAAATGACTTCACCTGAGGTACTGTCTTGAAGGAAGCTAATATTAGTGAAGTTGAATCCATCTTACAAAACCATACGGAATCTGGGTCAGACATACCACCCTGGTTAAACTGGTATGTGCCAAATGGATTTTTTAAAAGAAATGAAAGCTTCATGGTTCGATAAATATAAGGCCAGTCAAAAGGATATGTATAAAAGGAGGGGCTATAATTATTTGATACCTATTCACCGTGTCTAGAATAACATCTATATATGACACTCCATTGCGTATAACTTTGAATAATATGGAAATACATCAAATGGATGTGGAAAACAAATTTTCTAAACGGAGAGCTGTATTTAAGAGATATATATGGAACAAACTGCAGGATCTGTGGTTCAAGGTCAAGAAATAAGGTGTGTTAGTCAAGTCCTTATATGGATTCTGGCAAGTCTCTAAAATAGTGGTACTTATAAATTTGATCACAATGTTGTCAAGTGGATTTAAAATCAATGAGTGTGATTAAATGTGTATAAGCATAAAAAGATAAAATAATTCACGGTATTTATCCGTCTTTACGTTGACGATAAGGATTATAATGGAACTAGTAAGGATGTAATAATGTCCACAAATAGTTACTTGCTTCTCCATATTCATATTATGAAAGACCTAGGTCTAGGGGCCGATGTAATTTGGGAATCTGAAATAAAAGAAATAATGAAGGATATATACTTACACAATCCTACTATGGAAAATATTTTAAATAAATATGATCAATCAAATTGCAAGGTCATAGAATACCTTTTGATGCAAATTGCAAATCAAAAGAATAATTGGATGGGGCCTCACAATTATAATATTCATGTCATAGGTAGCTTGATGTAATAATGAATGCCACTAGGCCATATTGCTTATTCAGTAAAGGTGCTTAGTAAGAGTATACAAGAATCCCGAAAAGACTCATATCGAAGCTTTGGTTCGAGTAAGTTAAGGTATCTCAAGTATACTATAACATATGGATTACATTATACAAAAGATCCACCAAGATTTGAAGGCTATGAAGATGCTAATTGATTCGGCACATTAAAAACTAAATCGACCAAAGGATATGTGTGTAGATTACTTACTTCCTGTAGGCCGCTACTGAAGTTCAAACAAACGTGTATAGCACGCTCAACTAGCTGAGCTCGAATTTATAGACCCGATAAAGTCACGAGGAGGCAGAGTGGCTATTAAATTTTTAGAAGACATTCCGTGATGGGCATGTTCGTAACAAATTATATGCATACATCGCGGATAAGATGGCAAAGACAAGCTAGAGCCAAAAGTAACATCTACAATGGAAAGTCATATTACAAGGCGAGATATTAAATACTATTAAACTCGTTGTTTGAAGGAGTGATATAGATAATATATAAAGTCAAGGTACCGAATATCCTTTGACAAAAGGCCTACCGAGAGCAAGCTGTTTTTACATCGAGGAATGACTAAAAGTCTCAATGAGTGATATTGAAGTAAACCTAAATCCTAGTCGATCTAGGTTCAATAGAAAACTAGTTTAGTAAAATCCCGAAGTAGTGAAACACATAATTTACTCATTCCTAAGGTGTTTAAATGTGGTTTTGGCGTCGATATAGGTTATGTATAGTACGAATGACACCGATATCTTTATAAAGGTGAGCTTCGAACAAAGCTTTAATCATCACACCTATACGATGGTAATGGGAATGATTTATGAGAACTGAAAGTATAAAATTCTAGAGCTATCATGAATAACCTGATACGTCAGTGACTAAACGAATATAAACGATAAACTCGAGTACTTTGGTTATGTCAATAGCATGATATGTCATTTAGGTTTACTGGCAAGAAGGCGAATACCTACATCTTTATATCCACCGCACACCAAGTAGATCCCATGTACTAATTGGTTAAAAGCCCAAGTCCAAAAGACATCTTTTTTCTAAAGCACACACAGTTTCGCCTCTATGCATTATATGATTTATTCTAATTGTAAATCACATTTCTTTTGTTTTAAAAAATGTGGGGTATTGTTAGAATTTTTTTAAAAACAAATCTCAAGTCCTACATCATTGTGGAGTATTGGAATAAATTTATATGTTAAGAAAGCTCTCATGAATTAGTGATGAGGAATCTGGAGGCCCACTAGTGATGGGTGGTCTCTTCTCCATGGGCTCCTGTGGGCCTACCCATATATATATATATATATATATATATAACTGCATTTGCCTCGCTCAAAATATGGGCCGTGGGCTTTGAAATAATAACCTAAGTAAATTAGTTTTAGTCTCGAGGGAAAATGCAAAAACGCTTTTGAAACAATGCATCCGTCAAAGGCTGCAAACTTTAAGAAGGTTGCACCTTCATGTATAAATACAACACAGATTATGACAGACTTTACTTTTGCTTTTGTTCTTCCTTTGCATTTTAAATAACTCGTATATACATTTTATAGAGAGAAACTGTAAGAGTTTGGTTTGAGTCAAGTTTCTTGTGCAAATACTTCAAATAATAGATAGTTTCATCTCGAGGCAATCACCGCGTACTTCGTGTACAAGAGAAGAGGTGAAATATTGTCTTTAGGATATTGCAAACTTGCAAGACTCCTATCTACTAAGTTAGTATATATAATATATATATATATATATATATAGATATGTGTATATATATTTATGTTATTCTAATGATGCAGTATAATAACAAAGAGTTTAAGTCCGTGTTCAATTTATCTTCTCCTCCAAAATCTACTAATGTTGTTCTATTATCGGTTCAAATACCGTCTAATATACATCCTCCCTCTCATGGCTTCGTCTCCTGCAGAATCGCTTTCGCCTCCTGATAAAAATTCTTTCCTTTCACTCCACTGCCAATTCATTTAATCGTGAATTCTCAGCTGTAATTACTAGATCCGTCTGACTCGCTTACTTTTAAGGCCCGCTTCTTTAGCCAGCTTTTCTTCCCGGGGTCTCTTCCTGAGAGCCTAACTGCTGTACATTGCTATATGGATTCTGATCCGAAATAAGAGATATAGTAGAATACAGTTCCTATAAACAGTGGGAACGGCCTGGGGGTTGCTTCATGTATAATCATCCACTTATCACAAAGATGGCACTCTCCCAACAATGACTGCAAAATCCACTAACCCCAACATCCGCTTGAAATATATTCATAGCTCGCATATCGCCGTTAAAAATAAATTAGAAATAAATAAAATTTTTACTAAAAATATTTTGTCAGAGAAAATTACAATAATAGATAACTCCACCTTTGCCAGTGGATGTTCGCTTCTCCATTGCACTATTTATAACATCCTGCAAGGAGTATCCCATGCCGCCTGTTGTACAACAATGCTGGATTCTATCCTGTCGATTTTGCGGCTGCACATAAAGTCCGTGGGGTAGGGTCAACTCCAACATCGGGTCTCCAAAAACTCGCCATCACCGATCCCAAAACTTTGACATCGGTTGCCTAATACCGATCACCGGATCTTTCAAGTTGCTGGTCAACTAAGATATGCATAGTTAAGCACGCTCTTCCCCATTTAAGAAAGATTTTCTCCGCCTTAGCCCGTGATTGAGGAGATGACTTTCAAGGCAAAATCAAACTTAAATTAAGTATTGTAAACTATGTGGAAAATGACAAAATAAATTATTTAACTATAAATAAAATGACAACATGATATGTATGTTAATGGCAATAAAATAAATTAATTCATATCAAGTAAAACATTTATATTTAAATTTGTATTTTAAATTATTCACAAAAAATATGATTTATGGTTTTTTCATTTATTAATAATATTTTATTTATAATATTATAAATTGAAAATAATTAGTTGATAAAAAAGACCAGAGCTAACGTTTGGCCAAAATGGTTCAATAAACGCGTCATGGTTACTGAGCCAAAACGATGTCGCTTTCCTTCCACCCTTTTGAAATTGTCAGACAAAAACGACGTCAAGCTGACAATCGCCGAAACGGCCGCTTTCGAGCAAATGCCAAAATACCCAAACGCGTCGCTTTGCAGTGATGTACCGCCCAAACGCGCCGCTTTAAAAGAAATGACCAAATGACGCCGCTTTCTGGATCTTATTAAAATAAAAAAGAAACGACACGTTTCTGCTCTGAAGAAACGAAACGACGCTGCTTCATATGACGCCTACCCAAAAAACGAAATCTCCGCTCTTCCTTCCAAATATAGAGTTTTTTTTTTTCGGGGAGGATTATGAGAGGGTTTACTGGCTGTTGCGGTTCGAGATCCTTCACTTTTAATCTGAGGTAGAGTGTCAAGGCCGGTGATTTAGCGCTTGGACTGATGTTTAGAGGGGAACGGTATGTAGACGGCGGAAGGCGAATCATGGGACGGCGAATGGCGACGATATCGCGATCACAGGAATGGGCCGGCTTTCCTCCCGATTTCTTCCCTTCTTCGACCATGTATTGCGATTTCTCGATCCGAAATCGCTTCCGCTTTTCGCTATTTATGTAAATTTTGTTTCAAATTATTGGGAGTTCAAAAAATGTCTATGGAATGCTTTTTGCCAGGAATCGTATTTCCATGCCACTTGATTTTTCGTCTAAGATCCGTCTACTGCGTGATTTTTTGCTTCAACTGCTGGTACGTCGATGTAGGATCGGGTTTTTGTCAGAAATTATTGATGAATGCTGATCAGCCAGTATTTGCCTAAATTTAATGGACAACGTCTGTGCCAAATCTCTTTAGCTCTTATTGCTCCACCGGAGTCGTCTCTTTCCCTTTAGCATTTATATTCGCTTTGCTCCTTGGCTTTGTTTCTACCGGAGTTGTCTATTTCTATTACTATTCAAGAAAACAATCCAAACTCTTTCATCAACGGGAGTGGAATTGATTTTCCAATAAAGTACTTTTAGTTTTTGAGCCAACTTTTTTTTTTTTTTAAAGTGAAATAAGACTCTAGATAAGGAACTCTACAAATACAATTAAAAAAAGATCCACAATAATCTTCAAAAGCAATTTTTCTAACATCTTTAGGAAAATTTAATCGCCAAGTATTTGAATCAATATTGCAAATACCTTTTTTATCTAAACAATATGTTGTTTTGTTCGCTTTCCTATAAATATGACAATAATAGTAATTATTTAGATTATGAATAAGTCTCCAAATATCCTCCATTAGAAGATTAATTGAACTAGGTAAACTTTTTTTTTTTTTTGTAATCATCGATAATTACTTTAGAGTCACCTTCGATCTCCAAGTTTGAAAAACCATTATTAGTAGCTGTTAAAACCCCATCTTTCAAAGCCACATATTCTATAGTAATTATCACATTAGCTTAAATGTTTACTTCTACTCATCTGAGCAATACCATGCCTCTATTAACTCCACCAAGATTATTAAAATTGTTAATCATTGAACCATCAAAATTTAATTTGAATCTTCCATTAATAAGAGAAATCCATTAAATCCATTTTTCAACTATACGGGGGACATTTTGTCATTCCTTATTAAGATAAGAATCACTCATAAACTCATTGAGATTTTGAAAAGTTAAAAGTAGTTTTCTCAATAATGAGAAAGAGGTTGGATTTATTTTTCCTAAACACAACCCAATTTCTGTGTGTCTAATTATTCCTAAGATACAATGACAATTCTTTTCCAGGGTTGTCTGGGACAATTCATAAATTGGTCTCAGTTTCTTATAAACCAATTCAATCAAAGAAAGGAAATTACCTTCATAAAAGAGAGGGGTAGGACAATTATATTTAATATGATCCCAAATTTCTTGAACAAAAGGGTTTAAAAATATGATCAATATTTCTTTACTCATACCCTCATTGTACAAAATGATAAGTGTTTAGTGAATGACCCACTCAACTATGTAAGAGTATCATTCCACTTCAAGCCTAAAGGGCCCTCACGGCTTTAAAACACGTCTACTAGGTTCAGAAGTGTAAAACCCGAGTAAATTTGATTTTTTTCAAAAAAGAGCAAAACGATAAATTGCCGCTTTATATTGTGCCACAGACTGAAATTTTCTGTATCTTGAATGATTTAAACTGATCTTACTATTGGATTTGTCTCTACAAATCTAGTTACTCCAAACGAATTTTTCAATTCTGAGATAGTTTAATTTCACGATTTTCTAGATTAATGTGTCCGTGGATCCAAAAACGGGATTTTAAGAAAAATCTTAAGGCGGTACACTTAAATAAACTGATAAAGCACTCAACTCAAAACCGGATAAATAAATCGCTGGGATAGAACGAACCTTAACAGTTGTGTACATGTGGTATGACGGAGTAAACCACTCTAAACATTTAATGAGAGGCTTAGGGGACAAGATATCCCATTTTCCTAGTTTACGTGAGAGAGAGAGATGTAAGGAGGAAAAGAAGTTCAGCACTTTTCACGATCTACGAGTCACATCGAATTCCACCTAGGACAAGAACTAAAGTTCATCGCCTCAATGAAGGCTATGCGTGTGTACCAAAAAGGAGGGATTTCACTAAAGATCCAAAGGAGGAGATTTGGGGAAATCAAAGTTTTCGAGGTTAAGGAGGTGTTCTTAAGATCTTCTACGTTTGTATTATGCTTCAAGAGGTAGAGATTTTTCCTACTTTGGTTTATTTTTACCTTAAAGGCTTATTTGACTAGTTTTTATGCTCGATTAAGGAGTTGTTTAACCTGTTTTAAATGGCTTTGATGGTCATTTTGAGGCCCGTTTGTGGTCGTTTTGATGAATTGATTTATGGTTGTGTATAGTATGTTCCAAAAATTATTTAGGGACTGTTTGGATTAAAAAGAATAATCCGGACTGCTAAGAACTGTTTGACTTGTTTTAAACGGCTTTAATGACTGTTTTGCGACCCGTTTGTGACCAGTTTGGTGAATTGATTTGTGGTTGTGTATAGTATGTAACAAAAAATTTTAGGGACAGTTTGGATAAAAAAGAATAATCCGAGCGCTTAAGGAGCTGCCTGATTTGTTTTAATGGCTTTAATGGTCAAGCCATAAACTGCCAGGCTTCGCTTATGGGAATTGATTCAGGGTTGTGCATAGTATGTCCCAAAAATGTTTAGGGATTATTTAATAAAAGAATAACCTGACTTAAGGGAAGGTTCGGGCCCGTTTAAATTCCGCTTAATGGTCGCTTTCGGCGACTCGTCGGTGGACTGTCTGGTGAATTGATTCAGGGGTTGTATATAGTATGTCCGAAAAAAAAAAAGTTTAGGGAACCGCTGGATTAAAAAGAATAACTCTGATTAAGCAAAGGTTTGTTCGGGCTTCGCTTTATGGCTAGTTTAAGGGCGGCTTGGGCCATTGTGTTTACTGCTTCAGGAGCATCTACGTTGGCATCATCTCGAGAGTTGTGCCGTTCAATTTGATCTTGTAAATAAATAATACCTGATTTAATCGTCGGTCACGAGTCGTCGATATATGTGTACTCCTATATAATATTATCGAATCGAGTCGTTTATTCAGATCATATGCATGTATTATAAATTGTCCATGATGGCCAGAACGTGTATGAATTAAATCATTCATATGGAATTCATCATACATGTGATATGACATCGATACGCAAATGGCATATCATATCAGCATATGCATAGAACATCCTACCTTCATAAGCGAGTGCATCAATGATCAAACACCACACGGTGATCATGATGAGATCGTACCACTGGACGGTCCATCGCGAGCTTGTAGGTTGCATGATAAGGAAAACTTGTGCCTGATAATAGCAAGAAGGGCTAGACACTCGAGAAAGACCAAGCATCGTCTACACTCCAATAAAGGAAAGTCCGGTATGTAGTGAAGGCGCAAGAGCCTCGTTTGAGACTTCAAAATCACGCCTCGAAAAACACATGAGTTTTGTATATGAAATGATCATTCGAGGTTTAACATCCAACAAGTTTTGGTTTATAAACACATGATTTTATTTTGAAAATGATAATTGGATGTAATCTATCAATGAAGAATTTTATCACACATTGACATTGCATTTTGTGGTGGGAGTCCATAAAGACTCGGGTTATGGTGCATGAGTGAGTCTCATCTCATCTCATAGCATGACATGTAGAATTCCAACCTATAATTGCATATTCTTACTTGGAATTGTTGATGTGAATACGAATTGTCAAATGTGAGCATTGCATGTGCACTTAGGTGGAGAGTAGCCTTTGTAGGGTGCACTCTTGGGCGTGGCTCACCACTATCTGGGAAAACATTTCGGGTGAGGGATATGCGCTGGTGGCGGGCTCTCATTAGGACCTGAAAGGGTGAAGAAAGCGAGACTTGTGAAGTTCTTTTTTTGTAAAATTTTTTGGAACAAACTAGTTTTGAAGCTGCTCTAGCACATGTAAAAAGAGTTGTAATTGAACTCAAATGGACTATTTTTAAAATAGCCTTGCATTTTTTTATATGAATGTGGATAAATGGACCCGTTGTGGTCACTTTTTACTCATAAATGTATCTGGTGAAGTCATTGTGTTATATTGGGTCTCGGATGGGTCATGTGAATGTATATTGTACAGGTTGGGTTTTGGATAGACCTCCCCGTACAAAGGAGACTGTCCGATTTTTGTTAAATTTGGATCTCGGTAAATAGGACACAACGGTGTGGTATCGAGTTACACGATATCTACAATCATTCCGCTGGGTTGATAGGTGATTAACAGACCCCCAGATTTTGGGATGTCACATCTTGGTATCAGAGTTTAGGTATATGATTACCTAGGGCTTGATGGGCATGGGTCTAGACCATTGCATTCATTGTGCATTTCATGTTTTATGCTCTAATATGCTACATGATTTTGTGCTATGCGTTATGTGAATTATATACATGGTAAAATGTATATGGAAAAAGTGGAACACTAGGGTTAGAAAACGTAACCTCGAGGGTTTGAAAAAAGAATGAACGGAAAGGTTCGGGATGTTGATGTCTATTAGTGGTTGGCACATGCGCTACTAGTTGGACAAGGAGAGAAATCTTAAATGAGAGATTCTGGTGCATCTCATTCCTTCATTGCTGCATCATGTGTGGAAGATTTGGGCTTAGAGGTTGAAACCTTGAAAGAGCCACTACATGTGAGTTCTCCCCTAGGAGCTAGGGTGAGCATTGATAAGATATGTCGGGGTTGTGAGTTAAAGATCTCGAGGATTCTACTAAATGTGGACCTTAGGGTCATGGGCATGTTGGAATTTGATGTCATCCTTGGGATGGACTGGTTGACGACACACCGAGTCATCATTAATTATGGTTGTAAGAGGGTTATTGTCTACACCCCAAATGGTATTTGTTTTATGTTTCAGGGGGATAAGCACGAAACTTTACCTAAGCCGTGTACGACTCTAGATGGCACGGTCAATTGACGAGTTTGCTAGCAAGCCTTACCCTAGAGGACGAGGTGAGACCGGAGTTGGGTCTACCTCGGACAGTTTGTAAATATGAGGACGCTTTTACGGATGAACTATCGGGATTACCTCTGCATAGGGATGTAGACTTCACTATTGAATTACACCCTAGTACATCTCCTATTTCTATGACTCCGCATAGAATGGCGCTCTTGATTCTGAGGCTTCAGAAGTCGATCACGAAGAATTGTTGGACATGGGTTTTATTAGACCAAGCACTTCACCTTGAGGCGCTCTGGTGTTGTTTGCTAAGAAGAAGGACATGACCCTTCAACTATGCATAGACTACCGATAGTTGAATAGGGTTACTATCAAGAATAGGTACCCTTTGTCGAGGATTGATGATTTATTTGATTAGTTGAGAGGGGCACGAGTTTACTCTAAGATAGATCTCCGTTTACTATCAGTTGAGGGTTAAGGAGGCATATATCCCTAAGACGACGTTTAGGAAGCGATATGGGCATTTGAGTTCGGTGATGCCATTCGGATTAGGAATGCTCAGCTGACATTCATGGATCTCATGCCTAGAGTGTTCCAACCTACTGAATCGATTCGTTGGTCTTCGTGGCGACATCTTGATGCCTCCAGCTCGAGGAGGAGCATGAGGTCACTTGAGGATTGTTCTCGGATCTTGAGAGACCATCAATTGTATGCCAAATTCCCGATGGTGTGAATTTTGAAACTTACTGAAGTGAAATTACCGAGCATCTGGTGTGAGCCGGGTATATCGTGGACTCGAGGAGAAGGTTAGGCAGTTATGGAGTTAGGAGGCGAAGTTAATCTTCAAAATACACGGAGTTTCTTAAGTTGGCAGAACATTACGGGGAGGTTCATTAAGGACCTCGGTTAGTTACACTATGACAGATTATAAGCCCGAAGAATTGAGGTTCAGTGAATATTTCGTGTGAAGGCATTCCAAGAGTTGAAGAGGAGGTTTACTTCAGCTCCTATTCTGATAGTTTCAGAAAGGGGACAGAGGTACACAGTGTATTGTGATGCCTCTTAGGATGGACTTGGGTGTGTTTTGATGTAGTCCGGGAGGGTTGTGGCTTATGGTTCTCGGCAGTTAAAGAACCATGAACAGAGTTACCCCACACATGACATGGCTCTAGCGGTCATTGTCTTTGCCTTGAAGGTTTGCCACCACTATCTATACGGTAAGCAGTTCGAGGTGTTTTCGGACCACAAGAGTCTGATGTGCATTTTTACATAGCGGGATCTCAACATGAGGTAATGCAGGTGGATGGAGTATCTGAAGGATTATGACTTCACTTTGCATTACCATCTCGGTAAGGAAAATGTGGTGGATGATGCACTTAATGAATTCGTGAGGTGTTGGCTGGTGGCTTCAGAGGTGGTAGATGCTGAGGCGTGGACGAGTTTGAAGTACACCCTCTGAGGGGTTAGGATCAGGGGTACTTTGGGGGTTTAGTGGCTACGCGGCTTCCTGCAGACGGGCGATTGGTCGTAGGGACAAGACCTGGAGATAGTGTCCATCGGGACCAGTGCAGAGGCGAATACAAGTGACTAAGGCTAGTTCATTCACATGGATGGTAATATTCAGTATAAGGGAAGGGTTGTGGTTCCCTAGTCAGCAAATCTGAAAGAGGAGACCCTCAGGGAGTTCCATTGCTCCCGTTTTGCTGTGTATCCAAGTGGCACGAAAATGTACCACGATCTTTGTCGCCAATATTACTGGAGTGGGATGAAGAAACACGTTGGGGATTTTGTTTGTCGATGTCTCACGTGTCAGCAAGTAAAGGATGAGCACCAGAGACCAGTGGGATTACTCCAGCTTTTAGAGGTAGCTGAGTGGAAGTGGGAACATGTCACGATGGATTTTGTGACTCACTTGCCACGAACATCGCGTGGGGATGACACGGTGTGGGTGATAGTGGACCGACTTACTAAGTCAGCACACTTTTTGCTAGTGAGGATGACCTTCACTCTGGAGGAGTTCTACAGGTTGTACATACGGGAGATTGTCCGGTTACATGGGGTACCAGTATCTATAGTATTAGATCGGGATCCCAGGTTTACGACCCATTTTTGGAAGAGTTTCCAGCAAGTCATAGGGGCATAGTTGATGATGAACACTGCTTTTCATCCCCAGACGAATGGTCAGTCGAAGATGACCATCCAGAATTTAGAGGGCATGTATGGGCATGCGTTCTAGATCTCAAGGGTAGTTGGGAAGAACATTTACCCTTAGTGGAATTCACCTACAACAATAGTTATTAGGCAGGCATATAGATGGCACCCTATGAGGCACTATATGGGAGGCCTTGTCGATCTTCGGTTTGTTAGATGGAGGTGGGAGAGAGACCTACTGTGACACCCCAAAACCCGGGGGTCTAGATTATTCACCAGTGGCCCTGCGAAACTTTGTGTGTCTCATATCATGAGACCCATACATGGTAAAATGACCCGATAGGGCCCATCATCCATGTACTCGTCCATGCGGTTACAAGACCATACATTTCTATAGATCTAAGAGTTATTACATCACTCCTATTGCAACACTCACTCAATAAAACTAGGTCGTTTGAATATATACACAAAAACAAGAATCAAGATTACGGTCAGGCCAGCTTCATAATCCCAGCCTCTAAGGGCGTCGTGCGCTTGTACACATTAAATGCGAAGGGGTCCCACAGAGGGGTGAGCTAACGCGGAGTAGAGATAAATCTATAAAGGTATTTTCCCGCTAGGTGCACATGCAGATGATCATTTCACGGTCGAGCTAGCATTGATCCGTGCGTACATGTTATCACATCATGGGAAAAATCACGTGCATGTGAGGCGACATACACATGCCCAAGTATCGAGATTCGACCTCCGACCCACCACTGATGTAAGTGCCAATGGGAAATTAGTGCGAGTCGAGTTCAGACTCCCCATCTACAACTTAAGTAGTCTATGTGATATTTATTTAATCGTTCCGTGTCTTTTTGGTGACATAACTTTTAGGTCTCATAAGCGGTCTCTTACATCAGACATTTTTCGGGCTTTCATCAGTGGATCTTATTTGTCTAACTAGGTTTTCAGGCTTTTCACACGAGGGGGAATCTATCCTACTTGCCTTTGTAGACACATTTCATTTTTTCATTTCGTTCTTATTTGTGGAACTTCAATTGGACCGTCCCATTCCCAGCTCATACGATTCAACACAACGATCTTGAAATCGATACCATGTATACACTCTCGTACTTAATGTGGTGTTACCGCACACGATGCAATGCGATTTGTGTCGCGCACTCGAACCATGACCAATGTATGAAGACCTCTACAAGGACATTCTACACTAGTACACTATGTGTGTGCTATGAACACTCATATACAATGCATACAACATTCATGTCGGTTCAACATCAACATACATACCAGTCATGTTGATCATGGAAGCAATTACACTCCAAGGCGATTTTTTTTTCTTCGATCCCCAAAACCCCGAAAAAAAAAATTACGCAGGCATTCATTCAAGTAATAACAAGCCAACTTGGATTTCAGGTCTTAAAACCCGGAAAACAACACATACAATAACATCGCGATAACGGGTTCGTTTCAAAAAAATTACGCATGGCATTCATTCAAATAATAACAAGCCAACCTGGATTTCGGTCTTAAAACCAGAAAAAAACGTACGTCTGATAACATACGATAGCAGTTAGTTCCAAAAATTCTGCGCATGGCATACATTCCAAGTAACAAGCCAACCTGGATTTTCAGTCTTAAAACCTAGAAAAACAGCACATCTGATAACATCTGAATGGCAGATTTGCTCGAAAAATTCTGCATGGCATTCATTCAAGTAATAACAAAGCGACTAGATTTCGGTCTTGTAGGAAAAAGCAGCCTTGTCCTGATAACATCTGATAACGATTTGTTCCAAAAAAATTATGCATGGCATACATTCAAGTAATAACAAGCCAACCTGGATTTTCAGTCTTAAAACCCAGAAAAATAGCACATACAATAACATGCAATAACCAGATTTGTTCCAAAAAAATTATGCATGGCATTCATTCAAGTAATAACAAATACCAAATGCCATTTCCATGGCCCCAAACAAGGAAATAACCAAAGAGGAAAGATCCCTCACCTCTTGAAGTGTGTAGGACCAGTTCTTGATCCACCCAAATCTGAAAACAATGGAGGAAAAGTTTCCTCCTTGTAAGACCCGAGAAATTCCAATAATTGGAAAAAGGGCAAAATTGTAATTTCGGTTACGAAATTGTAATTTCGGTTAAAAATCCGAAATTTATTCTCTAGATCTCAGATGATGAAACGGATTGCACCGTTAGAATCGTCTCGCAAAATCTAGCTAGCACGTCAATTTGGTCGAATTAGGGAACGGTCGAGTTAATGAATTTTTCGGCATCGCATTTCGGGTCAGGTAAAAGCGATGTCGATGCGATGAAAGTCATATATAGCACGTACTCATGTGTCATAAGTGGCATGAGTAGAGAAAGGATGAAAATGGACGGCCGAGATAGTGCCGAGTGTCAAAACTGGGAAAAGAAGGACATAGATGACATTATTGAAATTGTTAAGTCGGATAATAAGACAAAATTGTGCATAGGGTCATCCTCTTCAAATGGAAAAAGCCAAGAGAAAATGTGGGGGAGAAGAAATGAGATGCAGAAGGTTTTATTTTTATTTTTAGAGAGAGAGAGTGTGACTTCTCTCTAGGTTTCTGGGCAATCCGACCGTCGGAATTCGTCGGGACAAGAAGGAAAGTTGTTCTACGCGGTGAGGGCAACGCATAGGTACCGGTTTATTGGAGTTTCGACAAACTCCGTGAGGTAGGGGTTTCTTCCTACTTGGGTTTTACCCTTTGTTTAAGTACTTTGTTGATGCTTGAGTTGAATGAGGCCGTTTGATCGGTTCCAAATCTTGGAACCGAGGTGTTGGATTTTTAGAAACCCATGTGGACAGTCCGTGACTGTCCACGGGCTGTTTGGGTTATTCATGGTACAAATTGGTGCTATGAATGATGCTTTGATGTGTATAAGACCGTGAAATTCGGGTTCACAAAGTGAACCTATGATTGGGTGAATGGAAGGGAACAGTAAACCCGAGGGTTTTACTATTCATAGGAACAATGTCACAAAATAAATTTTGTGAATTAATGTGTTTGATCGAGTAATTCAAGTAGAATTGCTTGTGTTTAATCATTAGCCCACGTGAGCTAATTTTGATGTGATGAAATGAGAAATTACATAACATGATTGTGTGATTTAATTTTTATGTGAATATATGCATGTTTATATATTTGCATGTGTTATAGGTAGCCAATGGAATTGGCATCATGCATTCCATGTCTTTGGGACACCCTAGGACGATAGGAATTGAGTGCATGAGAATGATCTAGAAATGGGTTAGGGTTGTGCAAAAATAATGAATATCGGATTGTAGTCGAAGAAATAAAATATCGATGATCGGGTCGGCCCGATTGATATACATCGAGGAGTAGTCCATATAATATCAATCATTCGGAGACGGCAATTGATATATACATCGGAGGGTTGTCCACAAACAAATAAAAACTAAGGTTCTCATCGTGAAGCAGGCAAGTGTGAAAGTCGAGAGGACTCGGGATATGAGATGATCAGTTAGACATTCAAGTAGGATAATGCATTTTCTTGAATGTGTGTGTTTATTTTGGAAGCGTTAAGCATATGACTTAGGTGGAGAGTAGCCCATTTAGGGTGATTCCACTGCGAGCATTAGCTCACCTGTCGAGGAACATATTTTTCGGGTCAGGGAGCGCACGAGACGGCTCATCTGAGACCGAGTTTGTGAAGAATAGGGTTGTGGCTTTGATGATTTTAAACATGTAGAACTCACATAAGTTTGATATATGTTGTATAAGAGTAATTTATTAACTCTTGTAACTATAGCGAGGATAGTTGGTATGTATTGATGAGTATAGGTTTATGGAGCCCCGAGGCCGTTTTATTCATATGTGTATCATGTGATTGATGTTGGGACCGGTGATGTATGCGGGTAAATTTCTCAGGTACAAAGGAGACTACTTGGAATTTTCGTGGTCGGGTAGGTTGCAGGCATCCTGGCTCCGTAGACGGTGAAGATCAACGGACCCCCGGGAATTTGCGGCGTCCACGAGCTTGGTATCAGGCCTATGTATCTGGCTACCTAGGGCTTGAGGGGATTTGGGCTTAGGCGTAGTCTTTGGGCATAGAACATCACACTAGGTGTGGTTCGATGTTGGAGTTTAGGTCTGAATTACCTAGGAAATCACGGGGCAAACTAGGACCTTTGCATGCATGTGTTTGGTGTGGTTTGTGTGATTTGATAAATTGTTTGTGTGCTTAGTGATTAGCACATAGGAAAAACATGATGTGTTGGAAAATTGTTAGGAGTTTACAGTGTGTAAACTGGAACAAAGAAAGTAATAAATGAAATAAATTTTAATCAATTTATTTGGTTTATTGGATGACAAAATAAATTTTAATAAATTTTTTTAGTTGTATGGATGCGTATTCAGATTCTTGCATGTATGAAATAACAGGAAAGTGATGATAGAAATGAAATTTTTTTTTTTTTAAAGTTTAACTCATAAATTTTGAGTGGGTAAATAGCAGTTTATCTCCAATGGCTGGAGTAGCCTGGCACATTAGATTACTCAAATATGCTTCTTCGGCACGTGGGGCCGATCGGACAAAATCCCGACATGCCTCGCCCGTCTGCTCGGTATGCGCGACGAAGGTCATGATACATCTTCGTGCCACCTAGGTGCACGCGAATCGGGGCTGATGGAACTCTTTGAGGGGATCTCCTCCCTCAAATCCGTCGGCAGGGGACCTGACCCATCCCCTATCACAGCTACCATATGTGTGGATGGCTGACCTTCATCTGCATGCACGTGTACTTATTTGAAGGATACTAGTTACCGTCACGCACACAGGACTCTAATATCACTTTGCTTTCAGTAGGAATCGCGTAGCCATCATACTTCCCAATTACCCTGAGCTGCTCATCGTGCTTCTTGTTTGAAGCTCTTGTATCTCGAGCATCCGCCACTCCCGGGAAGCTATACTAACCAGTACTCCCTGTGACTTTCGGCTAAGCGCATCAGACACCACATTTGCCTTACCGGGATGGTAATGCAAAGTGAAATTAAACCAATCTTCCAAAACTCCATCACCTCTGGCCTCATGTTGAGTCTCGGCTGCGTGAAGATGTATTTCGAGACTTTATTAGTGCGAAAACACCTCGACACTCACCATATAAGTAGTGGCTCAAATCTTCGGGCGGGACTACGACGAAAGCGACTTCATGTCATGCGTGGGGTAGTTTGCTCGTGATTCTTCAATTTGCCGAGAACCATAAACCCTGACCTTCCGGTTGCCTTCAGACACACGGTCAGATCCTTGAGAGGCTTATCGTCTGCTTGTGTACCTGCAATCCCTTTCTAGGACTATTAGGATAGGAATTGATAAGCCTCCTCTTGATTCTGGAGCGGCTCGCTCACATGAGTCATCCCATACCAAACTTGACCCCTCCTTACAGGTCGATCTTGTCATAAGGCAGCGCTGGCGGGAGGAATCCTGCATAAACCTCCTGTGCCACGCCAATCCAGCTTATGTATCTCGAGATTGACCACGTCTCTCTGACTAATCACGGTACTCTGACCTTCCCGGGTCCATTGACACGCTGAAGAAGTGACACCAAATTATCCCGAGAAACCCACCTCAATGACCAAAACTTCTTCTTGAACTTGGCATCTATTGATGATCCCTCGAAATTTGTGGTACGATTCTCAAGTGATCCTCATAACTCCACCTCCGATTGGGAGTAGATCGAGGATGTCATCGACAAAGTAGCACAAATTGATCTAAATAGGGTTGGAACACCACATTCTTGAGAGATCATGAATCTGTGGAGTGCATTCGATCAATCAAAAGGGCATCACCAGTAAACTCAAAGTTCCCATCTGGCGTCTGAGCGTCTTGGGATAATGCCTCCGCAACTCTCAGGCGATGGTAACCCGGTCACGAAGGTCACATCTTGGAGGTAGACTCGCGCCGCCAATTGATCAAACAAGTCGTAATCCTCGACAATGGATCTGGGTGCTTGATTTGTAACCTGTTCGAGCATGCGTAATCGATGCATGGTCGAAGGGTCTTATCGCTTCTTTTACGCCGTCGGCAGGAGAGCCCCGTGGTGAAGTGCCGATTACAATGAAACGCTTGCCCGGTAACTCACGTATCGGGCAGAGCTCCTGCAGCCGCGGTGCCATCCTATGTGAAGTCATAGAAATGGGTGGCGTACCGGGATGCAACTCAGTACGGAAGTCTACATCCTTGGTGGAGGTAATCGGTAGCTCATCTGAAAAACATCACCATTACTAGCAAACCACCCGAGTAGACTCATATCTTGTCTCACCTCGTCCTCCAGAGTAAGGCTAGCTAGCCAACTCGTCAAGCTGCTTTGTGCCATCGTGAATCATACACAGTATGGGGTGAAACATCGTGCCTATTCCTTGAAACATAACACAAGTACCGTCTGGTGTGTAGCGGTAACTCTCATACGGTCCTGATCTACTTAATGACCGATGTGCCATCCTTGATCCGTCAGGATGACCTCGAACTCGACATGTCCATGACGAAGGTCCACATTGAATAGAATCATAGAGATCTTTAACTCCACATCCCCGACATATCAATCAATTCTCTCCTTAGTCCTAAGGGAGAACTCACATGCAATATGCTCGTCTAAGGGTCTCGACCTCCTAAATTGATACTCTCTGAGATGCGGCGATAAAGGAATCTGAAGCTGAGTCAAATAACACCCGCGCCTGGGCGAAGAGTAAAGCGTGCCACTGAATCAGCGGTGATCTGCTACCTCGGCTGGGTAATGGCGTAGACAAGCCCACGAGCCCCTGAAGTCGTGCGTACACTCTGCCCCTCGACCTCGACCTCGACCTCGAGCCATTTTCGGCCCCTTGGCACGTCGTGAAGCTTACTTTCGATGCTCGTGTCGCACCACGGGGCGATACACATTCGGCCCGTGCGTTGGGAGGAACATGCGAGTGCGGTCATGTCACCGTGATGATTGGGACTATGGTGTCCCACGATCCTGAAGCACAGTATCGAGGGACGGTTTTGCCTCATGTGTCGGTGATGGCGGTGGAAACATGTCATCTTCCCGGCTTGATGGTAGCTTTCGGACGGCCTTATACATTTAGTTGCGGCCTCGCCCCTGAAACCCTCGTGGAACAGAAGTCCTCTGCTTCTTTCCCGAGCCTGAAGAAGAAGCTTGGCTCCCTCTCTTCTTACCACTAGCACTCGCATCCCGGATGCTACGAGCATCATTCTGCTCTAAACTCGATGATCAGTACGTCTTGACCATCGAGTCCGTATCTTGTAGGTTATGTCCTACAATCTTGTCCCAGATGGACAACTTTAGCCCATCCTCAAACCTCTGACTTTGGCCGCGTCAGTGGCCACATAATCATCCCCGAAACGTGCCAACTCTGTGAATCTGGCTACGTACTCCAGTACGGTCATCGTCCCCTGTCTCAGCTCAAGGAACTCTCGGGCCTTCGCATGTCTAGC
Source organism: Tetrastigma voinierianum (assembly GCA_016808115.1). NCBI lineage: Eukaryota > Viridiplantae > Streptophyta > Magnoliopsida > Vitales > Vitaceae > Tetrastigma > Tetrastigma voinierianum. Next base: position 70,811 of record JAEQBH010007933.1, on the reverse strand, counting down.
GGAAGCCGGAAAGTACTTCCCCATGAATAGTCTGCGAAAATCATCCCATGTCATAGTCTCCAAGTCCCTGGAAGTCGTGACCCACTCCCACCAGATCTGGGACTCACCCTCAGTGGAATCGACGGCGTAATCCGAGATAGCATCGAGAGGTGATCTCGTAGCCGGAGAATCCTCTCAATCCCAGTAGGAACCAATGGTCGGCTACCATCGGTATCCCTCCTCCACAGCGGAGGCATTCGGAGGATGATGTGCCTTGAACCTCTGGAGGTTACTGCCACCTCCCTGACCTCTAGTTGCATCAACATGTGCGGTACATGGCTATCAGCGGCACCCATGTGGCCTCTATGAAGGCTGGCGATCAAAAACAGGTGGTGGTCGACCATCGCCCCATGGACGACCTCTACGCCCTCGTCCTTTACTTTCCATCTACACAAGTTAAACAGCAAGTTTAGAATCATTTTCGTGTCCAACTATTAGCGCACTTGCCGACCAATAATAGACTTAATATCCCGAACCACCCGTTCGTTTCCCGAACTCCTAAGGTTACGTTTCTCAACCCTAGGGTTCGCATTTCTTATATACATCCTACCACGTATATAATTCACGTAATTTGTACACACAATCATATACAATCAAAGCATAAACAGAAAACACCTGATACATCTTTGTGATCTAATCTGTCCGTGGACTCCTAAGGTAACCTCCTACCTTGACCTTGATACCAAACTATGACTTGGATATCAATTTCCCGAGCACTAGGTAATTCCTAACCCGACTCGAACCTTCGCTATATACGAGATGTGATGCTCTTATACCTTAATGACCATGGCCTAAGCCCGAGTCCCTCAAGCCCTAGGTACTTTCGGTATTACTATGCTCGATACCAGGCTGTGACACCCCCAAAACCGGGGAGTCTGTTGACTCTAGTCAACTGCGAGAGCTTGTGTGTCTCATATCATGGACCAGCCCATGATAAAATGACCCAAATAGGGCCCGTCATCCATACTCGTCCATGCAGTTTACAAGACCATCGTTTACATAGATCCCAGAGTTATTACATCACTCCTAATACAAAACATATATTAAAACTAGGTCGTTTGAATATATACACAAAACAAGAATCAAGGCCACAGTCCGGCCCGCTTCATAATCCCGGCCTCTGGGGCGTCGTGCTGTGCGCAATCACGTACTGAAAGGGGTCCCAAGGCAGGGTGAGCCTAGCGCCCGGTAGAGATAAATCCTATAAGGGTTATTTCCACCTAGGTGCACATGCAAATGATCATTTCCGCAGTCAAACCCGACAACTTGATCCGTGCATACATGTTATCACATCATGGAAAAATCTACATGCATGTATGAGGCGACATCTACCATGCCACTGATGCCCAGGTCAACCTCCGACCCACCACCCAATGCAAGTGCCAATGGGAAATCAATATTGAGTCAGTTCCGACTCCCATCTCACAACCCGTAGTCTATGTGATATTTATTTAATCGTTTCGTGTCTTTTTGGGCAATAGAACTTTTCGGGGTCTCACCATGCGAGGTCACCACCCTCAGGCATTTTGGGCTTTCCGCAGTGGATCTGTTGTCCTAACCGGGTTTTCGGGATTTTTCACACGAGGGTATCTATCCCCTACTTTCATGAGCCACATTTCATTTTCATTTTCGTTTAACTGCAGTGGAACTCAATTGGACTTCGTCCCATTCCCGAAGCGAAGCAGTTGACACGAAGCGTGAGTGCGAATCGATACCATGTATACACTCTCATGTAATGTGGTGTTACCGCACACCAATGCGATACGAATTTGTGTCTTGCACTCAAACCCATGACCAATGTATGAAGACCTCATGGACATTCTGCAAGTACACTATGTGGTAATGCTATGAACACTCATGTCTAATGCATACAACATTTCATATATTCGGTTCGACATCAACATACATACAGTCATGTTAGTCATGGAAACAATTACATCAATTGATTTTTTTCTTGATCCTAAAACCAAAAAAATTCTGCATGGCCATTCATTCAAGTAATAACAAGCCAACTGGATTTTCAGTTTTAAAACCGAGAAAAATAGCACAGCCACAATAACATCTGATAACCGAGATTGGTTCCAAAATTTATGCATGGCATTCATTCAAGTAATATGGCTTGACATGGATTTTAGTCTTAAAACCGGAAAAACAGCACATACAATAACATGCAATAACGGGTTAGTTCCAAAAAATTCTGCATGACATTCATTCAAGTAATAACAAGCCAACTGGATTTTAGTCTTAAAACCCGGAAAAACAGCGCATCTGATAACATCTGATAACCCAGTTTGTTCGAAAAATTCTGCATGGCATTCATTCAAGTAATAACAAGCCCGACCTAGATTTTCGGTCTTAAAACCCGGAAAAAACAGCACATACAATAACATGCAATAACGGTTGTTCCAAAAAATTATGCATAGCATACATTCAAGTAATAACAAGCCTTTGGATTTTGGTCATAAAACCAGAAGAAAAAAACTAACCGCATTACAATAACATGCAACTAACCAGATTTGTTACAAAAAAATTCTGCATGGCATACATTCAAGTAATAACAAGCCAACCTGGATTTTCAGTCTTAAAACCCAGAAAAACGGCACATACAATAACATGCAATAACCAGATTTGTTCCAAAAAAGTTATGCATGACATTCATTCAAGTAATAACAAATACCAAATGCCATTTCCATGGCCCCAAACAAGGAACTAACAAAGATCCTCACCTCTGAAGTGTGTAGGACCAAGCCGATCCACCAAAATTCAAAACAATGGAGGAAAAGCTTCCTCCTCCCTTTCTCCTTTCTTTCTTTCTTCTTGTTTTCTTTTCTTCCTTCCTTTCTTTCTTTCTCTCTTTTCTTTCTTCTCCTCTTGTCTACGAATTGTTTGGAATCTCTCCTCAAACTACCAAGTTCGTTTAACCTAGGTGGAGCACACCTCATACCAATTTGTTTGACACTTGGTCAACTAAAGACCAAGTGTTCTCCAGGCCACAATTTCAACCACTTTCATGCTCATGCATAAGGGTGGCTTGACATTCGCCCCCAATCAAACTCCATGCAATCCTATAAGCATGACACACTTGCCCACCCATGTGCCAAGTGTCTCCCATGCAAGTGCCACATGGCACCCCATGGTTGGTCCGTTCGTCTCGAAATGCGTGAAAAATCAACAGTCTCGGAATTCGACGCAGTTTGTTTTGTTCAACTAGATTTTGCGAGATGATTCTAACGCCGTGATATGTTTCGTCATCCGAGGTCTAGAGAAAAATCTAAGGTTTTGTCTGTACTATCCCGGCAAGAATTACCGATTCTCTCATTTTCAGAAAAAATACGCTTTTCCCGGGTTTCACACCTACTATGGGTCTGGATTTGATTAGGGACACATCAGAGAAGGTGGAATTGATATGGAAGCGTCTTCTCATGGCTCAGAGCTATGCAAACAGACGATGACGACCTCTAGAGTTTGAGGTGGGGGATTTTGTTTTCTTGAAGGTGATGTCTACAGGGGAGTGTTCGGGTCTGACAACCGGGAAAGCTATCGCTGAGATTTATCTGCCCTTCAGGTGCTCGAGAGGTAGGGCACGACAGCACGGCCAAGGTCGCGCCAAACTTATCTGGTGTTCATGCAGTATTCCATGTCTCCATGCTTCGGAAGTACACTCCAGATCCGACTCATGTGGTGGATTGGGGAGAGCTTGTTGTTGATGCGGCTAGAACCTTCGAGGAGGGATTGGTACGTATCATGGATTGCTGGGAACAGGTTTTGCAATGCAAGACCGTGAGGCTAGTGAAGGTATTGTGGCAGCACCGAGGAGTGGAAGAGACAACATGGAAACGCGAAGACACTATACGTACCAACTATCCTTTCTTATTTGAGGATGAAGGTATGTTTCTAGTCATTTGGTATTAAATGAATGTTGCATATACATGTGATTATATGTGTTCGTGTGTGTGAATTTTGGGAACGAAATTATTTTATGGAAGAACAAACCCGCAAATTGAATTTTTCCGGTGGTAAATCAGAAATTGCCGCTACGGTATAGGTTGCACACATGAAATTTTATGGATCTCGGATGACGAAACGAACCTCACCGTTGGATTTTTCTTGCAAAATCTAGTTACCCAGACGAATTTTGTTAAATTCCGAGATAGTCGGATTTTTCATGATTTTCGGGGCAAAGGGTACCGTTTATGGCCGATTTGGCGAATTGATTTGTGGTTGTGTATAGTATGTTCCAAAAATTGTTTAGGGACTGTTTGGATTAAAAAGAATAATCCAGAGTGCTAAGGGGCTTTTTGGTATGTTTTAAACAGCTTTAATGATTGTTTTGCGGTCTGTTTGTTATCGATTTGGTGAATTGATTTGTGGTTGTGTATAGTATGTCCCAAAAAAATAGTTTAGGGAATGTTTGGATTAAAAAGAATAATCCGAACTGCTAAAGGCTTGTTTGGCTGGTTTTATGGCCAGTTTAAGGGCCGGTTTGGGGCCGTTGTGTTGGCTGTTTTTGTGAGCATTTTATGTCACATTTGGCCTGAGAGCTAAAGCTGTTATTACTTTTGATTTTGTACAACATGATTTGAATGTAATTGTTGTTTGATAAATGTTGATATATGTGTGCTTATATATTGACATTGAACTGAATGTTTGTTTTGGAGATTATATGCACGTAATATAATTGTCCATGATACATGGTAAAATGTATGAATTAAATTGTCAATATGGCCTTCATCACTTATGTGACATGACATTGACATGCAATAATGCATTATATTGCATATACATGGAAACATCGCATTTCATGGGTGTGAGTGCATTGTTGAGATCAAATACCATATTTGGTGATTGATGAGTGGGCTTGGTACCGTTGGACGAAGTCCAATAGAGTCGCAGGGTTGCATGACATGGAAAAACTTGTATCGGGTAATAACAAGAAGGGCTAGACATTCTCTTTGTAACGCCCAAAAAATACCCTAGAAATTTTTTTATAATTTTATTATATATTACGGGAATAAATTGAGCCAACTTGGGTATTTTTCGGGAATTGTTAAATGAATGTTGATTAAATTATTATATGGCTAAAAGTCAAATGCAAATATTAAATGCTAAAATGAGAAATTAATTGAACCCGGAAATAAACCCAAGTGAAAAAGGGCAAAAATTGGAAATTGTGAAATAAGGACCTAAGGGTCATAAGTTAGAAAGAAGAAATGTCTAAGGTGATTAATGAGAATTTTAAATGCAAATGAGCACATATAGTGGGCAAGATAGCAATTAGAGAACTTAAAAACCCAAAAATGGATTTTTAAAGAAGGCCAAACAACCCATGTGACATGGGATATTTAAGACCAAAAGGGTTCTGAAGCTCATTTTGAGCAAAACGGTTTGAGAGAGAGAGGATGGGAGAGCTAGGGCTTGCAAAGTGAGGAGGTTGTGATTCTTGCTCCATTAAAGCAAAAGTTTAAGAGATCAAGTTGAAGAAAAAAGCTTGAAGATTGAAAAGGATTTATGTAAGAAAACTAAACCCTAACTCCTTTCTACTTGTGTTTGGCTTAATAAAACCCAAATGTGGTATAAAAGTGTTCTTGGATGGTTTTAGTTCAGTTTGAGATTGTTTTGCATTGTTTAGATTGGTTTGGATTGGTTTGGAGGAGTGTTTGTAAAAAGGGAAAATGTTGGGTTTTCAAAGGAAATGCTATCAAAATTTTGTCAAGACCCCTGTTCTTGTTTTGGCTATAGATTAAGTTACAATCATTCAAATGAAGTGATTCTAATTGTTAAAGAACCATAAGAGATAGGTCTACAAATTTATAGAAGGGACCAGGAGAAAATTGTATCTCTAAGGCTCCTAAATATGGGCTTAAAGGTGAGCTTGGGTAGCTCACGGGTTATGCTCTGTTTTGGGTATTGTTATAGTGTTTTGGCCATAAATTGAGTTTCACTCATCCAAATTGAGTGATTCAAAATTATGGGTAAAATAGACTTCTAAGGGAATAATTTACTTGAAGGAAGTGTATGCAAATTATAACCACAAAGTGCCCATAAATTTGTCAAAGTGTAGCTATGTGTAAGAACAACTGACTCATTTGCAAAATTGAGTAGTCTCGACAAAATGGCCAACTGAGTTTTATTGATCCAAATTGGATGATTCCAGTTGGAGAAGAAACCTTAGAACCATAAATTCAAATGAGTAGAAGGAACCATTACCAATTTTGTGACGCCCCAATCCCCGGGGGTCCGTTGACAACCCGTCAACCCGCGGAATATTCGTGGATGTCGGGTAACTCGACACCACTCATTAAAATCGGGCAGAGTCTCCTTTGTACGGGAGTTTCTACCTAAGGTACAACCGGTCCAAACAGCTTTACAATGACCAGACCGGGTCCACATGCGAGTAAAATAATTGGCCACTGGGGCCCTTGCACAATACTACAAAATACATCAACTATATACTATAGTTCAAGAGTTAATAAATCACTCTTAATTCAACATATATTAAAATGTATTAATTTCTAATACATGTTATACAAAAGTCTCTAACAAAGCCACAACCTACTTTTCTAAACGGCCTCTAGTGAGCCGTCCTGTACTCTTCCCAGACTAAATAGTGATCTCGACAAAGGTAGCAAAGCCCAAGAGTGATAATTTCCTACGTGGGTTACTCCCACCTAAGTGCACATGCGTCATGACAACAATCACACTCCAAGTAAATACATGATCCTACTTGAATGTCTACATGCCCAATCCCATGTCTCGAGTCTCGATCGACTTCACACATGCCTAAGCCAAATGCGAGTAAAATCACGCTTTAAAAACAAAAGTTTTTTGTTCTTGAAACTTACTACCGGTGATTCGTAAACATATTGGACTACCTCCGAGGCGAATCTATTGATACAACCTTTCAAAACAATCTCATGGGCCCCTCCGACGTGAATTGTTGGACACCCCTGAACACAATTCTCCTAAAATCTTCCGTCGAAATTCCTTTCACAAACATTTTTTTATTTTCTTGATCATGCACTCACTCATAATATTCTAGGGTGCCTCAGTGCATATGGAATGCATTATGCCAATCCTAATAACTCATGCTAATATATAAAAACATGTATATATTAACATAATTAATTCAACCATGTTGCCAAACTCACATCACAACACAACGAGTCACGGCCAACTGATCAACACGTCAACCAACTGACCATCATCAACACAAAAAATCATTAATTAATCACGCGGAATAAAGGGAAACCTCGCAAGTTATAATCGTTTCATAATAATAATTAGGATTTCTTTCACTGCTTCAAAGCTTTTGAGACCGATAACACGACCTTCTAGGCCTCAACAAACTCTTATCCATAAAATGGCTCCTAGCCAAAGAATAAAACTAAGTAGGAAAAGATCCTACTCCTTTGAGTTGTCTGAATCTAATTAAATTGGTGTCCACGCTGTAGCTCCTCACACAGAGAACAACTTTACTTCGCCCGTTTAAACCGACGCTCGAACGATGGGAAATCTAGAGAGAAATAACTTTCTCTCTCTAAAACGATCCAAAGATCCCATCGCGACGCTCTCCATCTGAGAAGAAAACTATTCCCATTTCTTGTCTTATACCTATTTAACTTTTATTAATTCCCACTGTCCTTCATTTTTGATTTTGACACATGGCTTAATCAAACCATTCATTCCCATCCTCTCTAATCATGCAACATGTGTCGGGTACATGTGTAGGTGACTTTTTTCACATCACATGTCTATAAGTCGCTTTACTCAAGACCCGACACCAGGTGCCTCGAAAAACGTGAATTCCCGACTATCTAATAATTCAACGAAATTCGACGTAGTAGCTAGATTTCGCGAGACGATTCCAACGGTGAAGTCCGTTTTGTCATCTGAGATCTAGAAAAATTTCGGATTTTGACTGAATTATTGTTTTACCATTTTTCAGAAAATTTGAATTTTCCAGGGTTTTACATTCTCCTCTCCTTAAAAAGAATTTCGTCTCAAAATTCTGGACAATCGCAACAACTTACATGCATATGCAACGTGCACTATACCATGCATGTAAACTAATACTTACTATTAAACTGACTAAACCACGCGACCTCTCACTCTAAACAAAAAGGGATAGGTGGTCTGCATTGTGTCCCTCGCACTCCCACGCTGACTCCTCCACTTCTGTCGCTATGCACCTCACTACTCTCACGGTTCAGATCGTAAAACCTGATCCCACCATCTGATAGCCACACCCGGTCCCTTCTCGAAGGTCCCATCCGTGTCAACCTCAATCTCTCCCCAATCCACTACATGAGCTGGATCTGGAGTGTACCTCCGGAGCATAGAGACGTGAAATACCTTGTGGACACCCCGATACGCTCGGGCGGTAAAGCCAACAGTACGCCATAGGCTGGCCTACCTTCTCCTCGAAGTATCTCGAAGGGCCCAATAAACCTCGGCGATAGCTTCCCGCGCTTCCCGAACATGACCACTCCTCTCTTAGGCATCAACTTTAAGAAGACGTGATCTCCAACCTCGAACTCTAAGGGTCGACGTCGTACATCGAAGATAGCTCTCTCGTTAGCTTGAGCCTCAGAAGAGCGCCGCCGATCAAGCACACATTCTCGGAGGTGTCTCTAATAAGACGACAAGTGGATGGAGCTCTCCCACCTCGGGTCATATCTGGATCTGCATTGCCTCCCATACAATGCCTCATGGTGTCATCTCGATATCGCCCCGATAACCGTTGTTATAGCATTGATTCCACTAAGTGGAAAATGCTCTTCCCAACTACCCTTACGATCCAGACTATGCTCCCAAAGATGTCCTAACACCGTATGGTCCTTCTCCGATCGACCACATCTATTTCCAGGGTGGAAAGCTATACTCATGGTTAGTCAGTGGTGGCCCATAAATTTTGGAAACTCTCTTCCAAAAGTGCGTCCAAACCTGGGTCTCTATTCACACTACGGATATCGGTAATTCCATGTAGCCGGACTATCTCTCCGATATACAACCGGCAGAATCTCTCCAATGTGAAGGTCATCCACACGGCTAGAAAATGTGCCAACTTCGTGAGCAGGTCCACTATCACTCATACCGCATCATGTCCTTGCGGTGTTCGTGGCAAGTGGGTCACAAAATCCATCGTGACGTGCTCCCACTTCCACTCAGCAACCTCCAATGGATGAAGTAGCCCTGTTGGCCTCTGGTGCTCAGCTTCCTAACTTGTTGGACACGTGAGACATCACGCACCAAAGTCCCCTACGCGGTCTCTTCATTCGCCCAAGAGTACCGCGACGAAGATCCCGAGAAGATCTTCGTGCCCCCCGGATGCACGGCAAATCGAGAGCGCTGAAACTCCCCCGAGAATCTCCTCTCTCAACCCATTAACCGGGGGGAACCACTACCCATCCTCTATACCGAAGACTACCATCCGGCGCGGACGGTCCAACCTCACTTCTGTACCCGACCGTACTCCGGCCAATGATGAACACTCATCTCCGCTGGGTCCCGTCCTCGGGACACGATCACTTACTCCACCGTAGACCGTAGCCACTAACTCCCAACGTACCTTGAGCCCTCGCTAGCGGCATCAGAAATTTCCAAACTAACTCCACGCTTCAGCATCCGCCACCCCGGAAGCTATACTTAGCCAATGCTCTCACCGTGACTTCCGACCGAGTGTGCATAAGCCACTCACATTTGGCTCTACTGGCCAGGATGGTAATGCAAAGGAACATAATCCTCTAGAACTCCATCCATCCGCGCTTGTCTCATATCATCCTTGTGTGAAAAATATACTCAGACTTTAGGTTTGGGTACACTGAACCCGCTTCTCACCATATGCTAATGGCGCCCAAATCTTCAAGGTAAAGACTACGTCCGCTCAACTCTATGTCGTGGTAAAGGTAATTCGCCAAGGATTCTTCAATCGACGAACCACAAGCCACTACCCTCCCAGATTGCATCAAAACACATCCCAGTCCGGCCCTCGAGGCATCATAATACACTATGTACCCCTGTCCCCTGTCCGGGACTATCAAGATAGGAGCTGAAGTAAGCCTCCTTTTCAACTTATGGAATGCCTTCTCGCATCGGTCATCCCAATCAAACTTGACCTCCTTTCGGGCCAATCTCGTCATAGGTGCCGCTAATTGGGAGAAATCCTCAATGAATCTCCTGTAGTACCCAGCCAATCCCAAGAAACTACGATCTCGAAGACTCCACTTCGGGCCTCTCCTAACTCATCACTTTGGCCTCGACCTTCTCAGTCCAGACCGACACGCCCGATGCCGACACCACTTATCCCAAAATCTCACCTCAAGAAGCTAAAACTCGGTGACTTACTCGAACTCGCATCGAAGACTACTTAGAGCAAACTAATTCAAATAGTCGAATACCCTATGCATGAGGTCTATATGAATGTCGTAGTAATAATTCGCCACCTCCAAAGGGCATCACCGTGAACTCAAAGTGCACATAACGTAACCAACGCTGTCTTGGGGATATCCCGTCTCCTAACCCCGCCTGATGGGTAAACCGCAAGTGGTCTATCTTGGAGCAGATCAAGGCTCCTCTCAATTGATCAAACACCACAATTCCTGCAATGGGTATCGATTCTTGATCGTAACCCCGGTTTCAACCGTCTTTTAGTCAATGAATAGTTGAAGGGTCTTGTCTTTCTTCTTTCGCAAATAGAACCGAGTGCCTCATGGTGAAGTGCTCTGGCCTAATTAACCCTGTCCAATAGCTCGTGAGCTGGACTCGAGTTCCTCGCAACTCACTTCTGTGCCATCCTATGGATCTATAGAAAATGGCGAAGTACCAGGGTGTAACTTGATACCGAAGTCTACAACCCTCTGTGGTGGCAATCCTGGTAGCTCATCCGAAAAAACATCCTCATACTCGCAGTAAGTCTGGTCTCACCTCGTCCTCCAAGGTAAGGCTTAGCTAACTCCGCCATCCGCTCGCGACATCTGACTCGCACAATCGCTTGGGGCAAAATATCATGCTTGTCCTCCGAAATACAACACGGTATTGTCCTCGCAGCGGTAACCTCTCGGCGTTCGCAATCGATAACGATCGTATAAGCCGCCACCAATCATCCAAGGATGACATCAAACTCGACATGTCCATGACCTCGTGTCCACTGAGTAGAATCTCAGATCTCTAACTCGTGAACTACGTATGATATCATCCCTATCCTCACCCTAATCCCTGGGAGAACTCATACAGCGGCTCCTCCAAGGCCTCAACCTCTAAGCCTAACTCTATTACACAACCGATGCAATAAATGAAATGAATACGACGCCCGTAATCAAATAACACTCTTGCCCATAGGCGAGATAGCAAAACCGCACCTCGTATAAATCAGTCGACTGGCCGACTCAGAAGACCCGAGAAATTCCAAATTTAAAGCCGGTAAAATCTAATTTTGGTCAAACCAAAATTTTCAGATTCGGATGACAAATGGACTTCACCGCTGAATCGCCCAAGAAATCTAGCTACCACGCCTCACCCTTCGACCATGATAGTTTAATTTCACGCCAAGGCACCGAGTATCAAGTCGTGAAAACTGCCTCGAGACATGTGATGGCCAAAATCACGCTACATGTAATCTGTGACACATGTTGCAAAATTAGAGATGATGGAAATGGACTTAATCTAGATTGTGCCAAGTGTCAAAAATCAAGAAAGGACATGATGGGAATTATGGGAAACTAATGATAATATGACGAAGACAGAACAAAGGTTCATCTTCTTAATTTGAGCACAAAAACGTGCAGTGGCTGGACGGATTGGCAGTGGGCTGGGGATTTGAGATTTTTAGAGAGAGAGAGAGCACATTCTCTCTAGATTTTCGGCCATTCGGACCATCGGTTCTCGACGGAGCAAGAAGTAAAGTCGTTTCACGCGGGGGGAGGGCTACGCGTGACACCGACTCGGTGGTATGCTCGACAAACCCAGGAGGCGTGATCTTTCCTACTAAGGATATTCTTTTCGCTAAGAGCCATGTTTATGGTTAGGATATCTTGCATTTGATTTAGCCAGAATTATGCCCAAAACCTTTGAGCCGAGTGGAGAAAACCTGGGCCTTGGTGGTCGTGGAACAAGAATCCGAGGGTTTCACTGCTCACGTGAATAGTGACATGATTTTCGTGTGAAAATATGTATTGTAAGATCTGTAAAATGAATTGTTTGAAGTCATAATTAGCCAATGTGAGCTAATTTCTTGTGTTATTGATGTGAATTTAATAACATGATTTGTTTGAATTGATTATGTTAATATATATAATGTGAATATATTAGCACTTAATGTTTGGGATTGGCATAATGCATTCCATATGACCGGGCACCCTAGAATATTAGGAGAGTGCATGACAATTTAAAAATGAAAAGAAGAGTGAAAACTATAAAGGCTTCATATGGCTTAGGTATATGCGAGATTTCAGTGGAGGACTCAAGACACGGGATAGAATGTAAACATTCGCAGTTCGAAATCGCTTGAATGTGACATTTGCCATGACATGTGCACTCTAGGTGGGGAGTAACTCCATGAAATTATCACTACCGGGCTTTGCCTACTCGTCGAGGGATAATTATTTGTGCATAGAGACTGCTCAAGAAGATGACTTCTTTAGAGGCCTATTTCAAGAAAGCCGTCAGGGTTGATGCTTTTGGGTATTCGTTTTGTATAACATGTATTAAAACTCTAAATTTTGATATATATGTTTGGTGAAGAGTAATTTATTAACTCTTGAACCATTGTAATATAGTTGATACTTGTGAGGATAATGCAGTGGGCCCAAGCCGAATTCATTATTACTGCATGTGGACCCCGTGTGGTCATTGCTGTTAATCGTCAGGATGTGTTATGTACCTCAGAGAGCCCCTGCACAGCTGAGACTCCTCGCTCCGATTCCTTCATGAGAGTGGTGTCGGGTTACCAGACATCCACGAATATTCCGTGGGTTGACGGGTTGTCAATGGGACCCCCGATTTTGGGGCATCACAGACTCACCGGTACTTCATGGCTGCAAAGACGCCCTCAACCCCGACGTCTCGCCCTCGTTGGCCTCGGGCCCCTCCGCCTCGGCCCATAACCTGGCCTCTCTCGGCTCGCCCTCAGGTAACGAGAGGTGCCCGTGGCAGCCCCCGAGACCGAACCAAGCTCCTTCGCCTGCACGGCCGTGGAGGAATATGGCATCAGATCCTTCCCGTCCCATCATTGACCGGGATCAGACCGTCCCAAACCCCGGATCCGCCTCTCGGGCAACTCTCTCGATATGCCCGGGCTGGCCGCAATGGCAAAGACATCATCTACCCACTTAACCGCAACTCCTCGGACCGTCCCCGGCCCGATGGTCATGGACTCGGAACCCACGTGAACCAGGAAGCCCCTCCCTCGGCTTTCCGAACTAGAAGAAGATCGACTCTCCTTCCTATTGCCATCAAGACTTCAACCCGAGCCCGAGCATCCTCGATCTCTCTCTCTATGGTCGTGGCGGTCCCAACCAGAGTCCTATGTCTTGCAGGCGTATGGGTTAACCCGCCTAATGGATAACTTTAGCCCATTCTCGAATCTCCCCGACTTTTGGCCATGTCCGTGGCCACGTAGTCATTGGGGGCAAACGGCTAGCTCCGCGTGGAACTACCACATACTCCATCACGCCATCGTCCCTCGCTTCAAATTTAGGAACTCCGAAGCCGCGATGATGAGCAAGATCCGAAAAATACACCCATGAAGATCGCCGCGAATACCAAGTCATTGCCTCTAGATCTCAGAGGTCTTCGCCTCAGCCTCCACCATACTGGTCTCACCCTCTAACTGAACGCAGTTTGAACGAATCCCCGGGTCGTGCCGCAGGTAATCTCCATAGCTCTAACACCTTCTCGACTGCTAGAATCAATGGTCTGCCATCAGATTCCCTCCCCCACAATGCTCTGAGGATGATGTGCCCTAAATCTCTCGAGGTTACTTCACCTCCCCGGGCTACCCGCGCACTAGTCTGCGGTACAAAGCAGGCTGCACACCACAAAATTTCAAAGAAAGCCCGTTGTTCAAACACCGTGGTGCTTGGCTAGCACCTTGTGGACGACCTCTACGTCCCCGCCGACTCACATTTCACACATGCCAAATGGCAAGTTAAGTTCTAATACAGTATCTCTAAGGTGTAAACACAACCCCGAGACACTATTCACATACCGAAAAATATTTCATACACAACGTCAATGCATTCATAGGTAATGCAAGACAATAATTCAATATATTAAATCATATGCAACAAAATTTATTTTTATTTTATTTTATTTTAAAAATATTTTATTTTATTTTATAAAATTTTATTTTTATTTTATTTTTTTCGAAACTCTATCAATGTGGTCAAGAATAATAATGGTCCCAAACAAAGGACTCGTAATGCGGCATCGAAAGCTCAAAACTAAGTCGAAAGTAGTGTACCCACTCGCTCCAGCTGGGCGCGACATCGTTGCGGTCGCAGTGCTTGGTCTTACGATGTCATGGTGCTCGCCCGACCAGGTCGCGTGCCGCCCACGAAAGCACTGGGCGCGCCGCGTCGCAACTGCGCCGCGAGCCGGTCGCCACACTCAGACGCCGCAAGGCGCCGTGGTTGCGCCCCCCCACGCCGCGACGGCACTTCCCGTACCGTGTCGCATGTCTCGCGATACAACCTAAAGGCTGCTCTCCTCTGCCACGATACAACCGATTGTATCGCGACACGCCCACGGCCAGCGCTTCCCGCCATGATATAATATCTCAGACGCGGACACACCGGGTCAACCAAGACAAGACCGCCTCTCGTCGCGCGACACAAACCCGTCACGATACAAAAACTTGTCGCGCTGCTCGCCGCCGCTGGCCATCGTGGTCGCAGCCAAGTCTCGGCCAGATTACGCCCTACCACTGCGGTTCGCCGTGGATTACGGGCGTGGTCGCTACGCCGTCATTGGCCACGATACAATACATCAGACGTGACTAAAGCCGGAAATGGGCTATGCCTCACCCAGCGTAGTAAAATATTTTTCTTTTTTTTCACTCATTTTTCGCTTTCGTTTATTTGAAAACCACAAAAAAATATCTTTTTTTTTTCATTTCTTAAAGAGAACCAAAAAATTTATTAAAATTTAGTTTATTTATTTTTCCCCACTTTACATATCAGAAACCTAAAAATTTCTTCACATCATTTTTTTTTCCTATGTGCTATTCACTAAGCACACAATCACCAATTCATACACAACATACAATACATGATCACACATCAATCATCAAAGTGCATAAGGAATGCGTGATCTAACCCGTGCCCATCAAGTCCTAGGTAATCGTAATTCTAACTTATTGATACTAAGTTATACTTTAGTATCCGACATTAAGCTCTAGGTATTTATAAACCTAAGCTCTACCAAGTGATTCGCACTACGCAGGTGATCCTAATCAACAAAATTTGTATCCTAAGCTTCTTGCATCGCTGTAGAATAAGTTACCCAGTAAAGATAAATGCTCAGGCCGAACACAGGATGGGTTTTCTCTATTAAATGATTTGAGTGAAATAAAAAATGGTGAATTAAATTTGATTTTCAGGTTTGATTAAAAACAGGTGGTCAAGGTGAACTAAACTAAAAACAAGAAAAAAATGTAAAAATAGAACCCTTGAAGTGTTAGGCCACTGCTTGGCCTTCCTCCCAAGTAACCACATGTCCCCTGCATTTTTCCTCGCTGGCTGGGAGCATGACATATAGTCATTTCCCCGAACCTAGATCTTCATTAGCTTTAAAAACTAAAACCCTATGATTTTCCCTTTTGAAACATAAAGTAAAGATTTAAATGGCATAAATGTTCCTAACAAAGAAATGAGATCTTAAAAACCCTAATCACTAGAGCACTAGCAAGCAGACAATTATCCCAGCCTCAATGGATCTAGTGAAAGCATCCATTGAACCCAAAAAAGCTTGCCAAATACACATTAAAGAGAGCATGCTTAAGAGATTTTAACCTAAGATAAAGGTGAACTTAAACAACCAAAAATACGTGGCAAGAAACGTGGAACCGTGAGTTACCTCCACACTTAGCTAAATACCGTCCTCTTCAAGGAGGAAGAGGTCTGTGAATGAACATCCTCTTGGGCTTGTCATCCTCGCAGGAGTGTTCGCAAACAGAAAATGGAAAGAAAAGGAAAGAAAAGGGAAAGGAAGTCGAGGGGAAATCAAGCTCCGCGCATCAGATATCCCGTAAATTCCGTCTGTTGATTTGTACAACCGAGACTTATATAGATCAAAGGTAAGGAAGTTACAAAAAAACCAAAATCGAGTTATTACAGGGTAAATGGAAAAAAACCAAAAGCAAAGCAAACAGTGGTGTAACTGCGGAAAGCGTGAGCTGTGCAAAGATAAGGAGTGAACAAAGGCCGGAGCTGGAATAAAGGTTTCAGGAGAAGCTCTCGAGTGTGTTTTCTTAACATTTCGCTTCTTCTTTCCTTCATCTTGATCCAGAATGTTGAGTTTGACTTGAATTCTTCGTGCTTGGATTGACTCAACAATTTTGGGCATAATTAGCTCGCAAAAACTCGCAAAGTCAGCCACAAAATGCGATCATTAAAATGAGGGACCTTAATGTGCAACGGTTAATTAGGCATGATTAGTACACAAAGCACTCAAAACCTATAATAAATAGATTCAAAATAGCACTTTGGGCACTAATCACACTTCTAACCTACACATTGCTAGTCCCTTAGCAATGTAAGAAAAGAAAGAAAAGAGCATACAAAACGATAACAAAATTACAGTAGTTGCGCTCAAAAGGCTGTGAATGAGTAATAGTCTAACCTCGGCGGGGTGAATGAATCAATGCGTGTCCCAATAACTATCACAGATGAATACGCTACTACAAACAGCATGAAGAGCCTTCAGAATCAACCGTAAACCTCAAATTAAAACTGGGCGTTTTGCTTATCGCCTGGAATAATAAACCGCCAACCGCACTCGCCTAACTTGATAATCACCACACCTGATACGAACTACACCTGGGCTGACGTGGATCCCACCTCACTCATACTTTAGGTTGAGGCAATGCCAGAGAACACCCTGTTCGCCCATACCTGGATCTCATCACGACCCCCAACCAATACGCAAAGATCGTTTATACGATCTTTCGACCACAAACTCTGGCTGGTGTTTCACCCCGACTCGACGATTTCGGTGATCTGCGCACCTACAACTTGGTTAAACCCACTCCATCCACCCATGTAGTTAACACTAAGTCTGCCCCAACTGGAAGGTTTAGGGGCACGGCTTTAAAGGCTTCTTTACCATATACCCCTGACCGTTGCCTGTGTTCTCAAGGCAAAAGCTGCTGGTAATTTTTATTCTTTTTCTTTTCTTTTTCTTTTTCACTTTTTTCTTTTTCTTCTTTCTTCTGACACAGGGGTCCTTAACCTATTAAAGGCTGGTCAATGAAACTAGGGTGGTTATGCAAAAGCAAAGGAGGGTTGCGCTTTTCAAAATTTGTATCATTGAAATCTAATGTGCTCGTGTGTAAGCCACTTAAAAGTGTGGTAGCAGTACAGTCGAAATCAAAAAAGAATTCACCAATCATTCATACCAACTAAGCATGAAACTCAATCAACATCAATGAATTGACAAGCTTCAATTTTTCAAACCACAAAGCTAAAGTAAAACCACAAAATTTTTGTTGCAAAACTGGCCCGAATTTTGAAAAGTAAGCTATAAAGTATAACAAATTTTTATAGAGCGTAATCCAAGAAGCCACCGAACATCACAAAAATGGGCTTGCACAAAATAATAACAAAACATAAATACAAATCCACTTCCTTTGTTAATCCCTCCCCCAACCCAAACATCTCAAGTATGAAACCGAAACGGGTTCTGATTGAAAATTCAAAGAAGGAAGCAAGGCACAGCCCTCCCTGATAGAGATGTGATCATTTTTGATAGAGACCTCACAAGCTCACTGATATTAATCTTATTCACATTCGCTTGTATTCAAATAAACAAGTTGCAGGTTAAAAGAGCAGTAAAAAGTGTGACTAGTTGACCATTTTTAAAATTACACCTTCATAAAAGTATCAAAAATGTTCTTTCTGGTCATATTTGGATTCTGCATCTCTAAGCTCCGCCTAACGGTACCAAGAACGCCCAAAAACGGAGTCGATGAAAAAGGCGAACGAAACAAAATCGTGGCGTCAAAACCGCGATTATAGTTAGCGAAATTTTCATTAAGTTAATAAATTTCAAGTAATGAAGGAAAATTAAAGCATTTCTCACATGTTTCATGTAAAATTTTTGCCATTGCCTTTAATAATAAAATTTTTGATTTTTTACAAAATTTTTTTTTTTATGATATTAAAAAGTTTTTTTCAAATTTTTTTAATTTATATATATATATATAGATATGGTTATATATATATATATATATATATATATATATATATATTTTTAGAAATAAAAATAATATATAAAGAAATAAACGTTTTTTATATATAAAAATAATAAAATAAAAAAACAAAACAAAATAAAATAAAATAAAAACAAATGGCACTGTGAGTTTTGTCCTCGCTAGGATCTCGATTCGTTGACTTCGCTAGTTTAGCCAACTCTATTGCCTTCACTGAATTCTTCACTCATTGCCTCACAGATTTTCGCAGCCAACAAATTTCGCTAGGCTAGCGAAAATCTTCCATATATAGCGAAATTTTCGCATTTCGCTAGAATTGCGAAATTTTCGCTATCATTGCGAAAAATTCTCTGCTTTCTGCTGCTTGCTGATTTTCAATCCAGGCTTCAAAATTTGCACACAAACTGCAAAAATTAACACAAGAAAAATTAGGAAAAATTGCAGAAAAGCAAAAATTAATTTAAAAACATAAATTAACTAAAAATTAGATAAAACCTAAGAAGGAAAATTAACGAAATCAAAAATAAAAATAACATAAAATAAAAACAAAAGCAAGGTGCAATTAAAACAAAAAGTGGGGGAGTTTAGAAATGCCGAGGCTCCCGATGCTCCAATCCGACCGCAGCACCCGAACCAACCACTCGCGACGCGACATGAAGAAATGCCATTTTCTTTTCGAGGTAGTGGCAAAAACTGAGCAATGGCCACTAGTCGGGTTAAAGTTTCTCAAGACAGGCGTGACGGTCGGACTTTCAGCGGGGTGCTTGCGCATTGGTCAGGCCGCGTGCAAGGGCAATATACACCCGCGCGGGTTTTGGTTGCTCGGGCAAAGGGCACTTGTGGATTCAACTTCCATGGGATCGTCAAGGATAGGCCCGGGCCTTCCATTTCTTCCTCTCCATTACCCTCAACAAGATTGGGAGGTTTCTTCTTCCTTTTCCACGCCCATATTCTACACATAATCAGGGGCACCTGTATTCAGATGATCTTCACCGGGTCTCTCTTCAATTCCTCCTGAAGCTGCACCGAGCCCCGTTCTCACCCACGCAGGTCGGGCCACACTCTCCTCCATTCTCCTCCTCTTGTCGAACAAACCGACCGTGAGCTGGTATGGATCCCATGTAGGATGTCCAATTTTGATCAATTTCGCTTTGAGTCATCCACTCCTTGTTCAGTGGAGCCCCTCCACTGCCTCAATTTCCTTATTAGTCCGAACATTCACGCCTCTATTATCTCTATGAAATTGTCCACTTGTTCGCTCAAATTCGTGGATGGCTTGTTCAACAGGATAAGGGTGGTGGTTGTTGCTACTGAGAAATGGGGCATACAAAGAGGTCTGTGAGGTGCATATTGTGGAGGTTGGTCTCATGATGAATTTGTGATTCCCAAACTATGGTTGTGTGGGTACTACCATATGGTGAATCCTATCTACTGGTCTCTATAGTCCCTCATGGACATGTATCCTCTGTAGTTCCCTCCATGTGGTAATCGACCGCATTGCTCTCCCTCTAAGTGTTCCATTTGGTTCAATTCAAGTTCAACTAGTTCGAGGGAGATCGACTTTAAGTAAATTACTTTCTAGGTTTCTAATCCACCGAGAATGATTCCCTCGTAGCTAAAAACAAGTGGCAACACAAAAACAACACAAACGATCCCCGTCGTGACCGGTTTTTTTTTTTTTACTAGTGAAATAAAACCAAGAAAAAATGACTGCAAAATGATAAAGGAAATTCACCAAGACTTGTGATGAGGATCACAAGTGTTCCACACCAATACTTGCACACTAAGGCACCATCCCAAGAACGGCGCCTAGCCTGATCTAAGCCACGTTAGGTGATCTCTAATCGACAAAATTTGTATCCTGTCTCTCCTACCGTCGAGTCGCTACCGGCAAAGATACGGTCTAGTGGCCTGTCTGACAGTGGATGGGTTTTCTTCGTACAAATGATTTGAGTGAAATAAAAAATGGTGAATTAAATTTGGATTTTCAGGTTTGATTAAAAACAGGGGGTGTGGTTGGTTGCGAACTGAAACTAAAACAAGAAAAAAAATGTAAAATAGAACCCCTTGAAGTGTTAGGCCACTGGTTTAGGGTTTCAGCAACCACATGTCCTCGGTATTTTTCTCATTGGGGGGAGCATGACATATAGTCATTTCCGAACCGATCTTCGTTAACTTTAAAAACTAAACCCTATGATTTTCCTTTGGAAACATAGCATTTAAATGGGCATAAATGTTCCTAACAAGGAAAACGCATATCAAAAACCCTAATCCACGAGCACCAGCAAGAGACAACTATCCGAGGCCTCAATGGATCTAGTGAGGCATCCACGAACCCAAAAAGCTTCTGCCAATACACATTAAAGAGAGCATGCTTAAGAGATTTTAACCAATGGTAGCTGAACTTAAACAACCAAAAAAAAATAATGTACGTGCTTAAAAACAGGGGAACCGTGAGTTACCTCCACACCCTAGCCAACAGCCGTCCTCTTCAAGGAGGAAGAGGTCTAGCCGAACATCCTCTGAGTTGTCATCCTCAGAGGAGTGTTTGGCAGCCGAGAAAATGGAAAAGAAAAGGAAAGAAAAAGGGAAAAGAAGTGCGGGAACCGCCTCTCCCGCTTTACCGTACATCCGAAATTCCACCCTCGTTGATTTGTACAACCGAGACTTATATAGATGCTCGTGGAAGTTACAAAAACCAAAATCTAAGGTTATTACAGGGGTAAAATGGAAAAACCAAAAGCAAAAGCAAACAGGTGTAGCGTGAAAAGCGTGTTTCGCGCAAGAGGAACAAATGCCGAGCTTCGAATGCTGCTCGCAGGAGAAGCTCTCCGCAAAGGGTGTTTTTCTTAACATTTTGCTCTTTCTTTCCTTCTCGATCTTTGATCTCGCAATGTTGAGTTTTCTGACTTGAATTCTTCGTGCTTGGATCGACTCCAACAATTTTGGCATAATTAGCTCGCAAAAACTCGCAAAATTTGCCACAAAATGCGATCATTAAAATAAGCAGGACCTAATGTGCAAATCGGGTTAGCATGATTGGGTGACACAAAAGCACTCAAAACCTATAATAAATGTGGTTCAAAATAGCACTGGGGCACTCAATCACCGTCGGACGCCCAATCCCCCCGAGGGTCCGTCGATTACGTCGCTAACTCGAAATATTCAGGATGCCTGCACCTAACACCACTCATGAAATTCCGTAGAGTTCCTTTGTACGGAAGCCTACCTAAGGTACAACCCCGTCCTGTCAGCTTTACAATGACCACACCGGTCCACATGCGAGTAAAATAATTGGCCACTTGGGCCCCTGCATCAATACTCACAAAATACATAAACTATATTACCATAGTTCAAGAGTTAATAAATCACTCTTAATTCAACATTTATTAAAATGTACAATTTCTAATACATGTTATACAAAAGTCTCTACCAAAGCCACAACCCGCTTTTCTAAACGCGTCTCTAGTGAGCGTCCCTCCCGTACACTCCTCGCACTAAATAGCGATCCTCGAGCTGTGGTGAGCAAAGCCCAGTAGTGATAATTTCCTACGTGGGTTACTCCCCACCCAAGTGCACATGTTATGGCAACAATAACACTCGAGTAAATACATGATTCTACTTGAATGTCTACATGCCCAATCCCATGTTTTGAGTCCTCACCAACTCCCTCACACATGCCTAAGCCAAATGCAGAAATCACGCTTTCAAACAAAAGCTTTTGTTTCGAAACTTACTACCAAGATTCGGTAAACATATTGCACTACCCTCCGAGGTGAATCATTGATAACCTTCCGAGCCAACTTATGGGCCCCTCCGACGTGAATTGTTGGACAATCTCCCAACATAATCCCTCCTAAAATCTTCCGCTGAAATTCTTCTTTCACAAACATTTTTCTTTTATTTTCTTCATGTCATGCACTTACTCCCATTATTCTAGTGGTGCCCCACCGCATATGGAACGATTATGCCAATCCTTGAACAACTCATGTTAATATATAAAACATGTATATATTAACATAATTAATTCACACAATTTCATGTTATTAAATTCACACACACACCAAAAATTAGCTCATGGGCTAATTAGAAAATACAAGCAATTCATTTTGAATAACTCATCAACACAAAATCACACCAAAATCACGTGGAACAAAGGAAACCTCGGGTCAAGTAATCGTCTGGGGCCATACAATCGTGGATTTCCACTTGGTTCAAAGCTTTGAGATCGATACCGCCTCAGCCTCAACAAATCCCCATCCATAAATGACCCTAGCCAAAGAATAAACCAAGTAGGGGAAAGATCCCACCTCTTGGAGTTGCTCACTCCACCAAACCTGTCCACACAGAGCCCTTGTCAGAGAACAGCCTTTACTTCTGCTCGGCGCCGAACTGACGGTCAACGACGGAAATCTAGAGAGAAGTAGCTCTCTCTCTCTCTAAACCTGGATCCAAAGAATCTACGGTGACGTTTTCTCTCCATTTGGAGAGGAAAACTATTCCCCATTTCTTGTCTTATACTCATTTAACTCTTTCACACTCCCATCATGTCCTTCATTTTCGATTTTTGACACATGGTCAACCCAAGGCTTCATTCATTCTCATCCTTTCTCTAATCATGCAACATGTGTCACATGGGTACATATAGTAGGTGACTTTGTCACATCACATGTCTTTCACAAACTCCAAGCTTTACTCAAGACCCGACACCCTAAGTACTCGAAAAACGTGGAATTTCCGATTGTCTCTAATTCGACGAAATTTGACGTGGTAGCTAGATTTTGCGAGGCGATTCCAACAGTGAAGTCCATTTCATCATCTGAGATCTAGAAAAATTTTGGATTTTGACTGAAATTATCGTTTTACCCTTTTTCAGAAAATTTGAATTTTTCAGGGTTTTACAAATTTATGGAGTTAAGACCCTTAAAATTGGGAATACAGTAGGTAATCGAGTGAGCTGGGCATAATGACCAGTTTGGCATTAAAATGCCGTAACTTGAGTTTGGGTGATCCAAATGAGATGATTCTAATTCCTACTAAAAATAGACTCATAGAGCTAAAATTTTCTTGGAAGAAGAATGAGCAAATTATTGCTCATGTGTCCCCAAAAACTTTTACAAGTGAAGGGGTATCGGGTAGACATAAACCCTGACCAAAAACTCATAGAATAATCTACTAATATGTGATTGTCATTGTATTTAAATAGGGGTTGATGAGAAGGAAAGCTCGCATTGAAGTCAAGATTCTGAAGATCGGAATCAAAGCGACGATTTTGGTTTGTTCTATCTTCTCCTATTCTCATTTCAAGATTTGAAATGTTTAATCTAAATGCATAAGAAAAGCATATTGATTTGTTTTAATTGATTGTGAAATGTTTGCATGATTATTGAAAATGAATTGTTTATACAAATGTGCATATTGTATTGTATTTTTATTTAAAGGATTTGAACACCCTTAATAGAATGTTAACCGTTTAATTCGCATATTGTATTGTAGTACTGCGAACAAATGTATTGATGTGTCACTCCGATCTGTAGCTTAGTGGGACAATATCGATAGTGTTCACGAAATTGATTTTTAATAACCAAATACAGCCTCCAACTAGATTGAATGTTATAAAACAAAATGTTTTATACCGGTCTACAAATTTCAATGGGATCAGAACGGTGATTTCGGGAGTATCTTAAATACCGAAAACATAGGTTAAATTCGTTAAGGGCATAACTGAATTGATTTGAGATTGTCGACATATTGGTATTGAAAAGTATGATTGCAATTTGAAATGAAAAGAGCATTGTGAAATGCATGATTTGGTTATAAATGATTTATTGCATATGAAAATGTATATTTGGGATGATCAATGAACCATAAATGATTGAATATGAAATAAGTATATATATTGCATTGGCATTGATCATCCAAAAAGATTTGAAAGTTTTGTTTAGAAAAATTGCATGATTTGACTCAACCCAAAGCGTATGTGACGCCCCCAAATCCCGGTGTCCCGCTGACCAATCGTCAACCCGTTGTATCACTCATGTCTCATAACACGAGACTCATACATGAGTAAAAATGTATTACATCGCCTGCCACATCATACTCATCAAAATACATCAAACTATATTGCAATGGTTTCAAGAGTTGTACATCACTTTAATACGAAATATATATTAAAATTTAGAATTCTAATACATGTTTTACAAAATACATGTCAAAGCCACAATCCAGCTTTCTTCTCAAAAGCGGCCTCTAATGAGCGCCATCTTCCCAAACACTCCCTGTACCTGAAATAATTTTCCCTCGACAGGGTGAGCAATGCCCAATAGTGATAATTTCCTACATGGGTTACTCCCCACCTAAGTGCACATGCAATGGTTCAACACAAACACATTCAAGAAAAACATGCAAGTCCCTACTCAAATGTCTACATGATATGGATGAGAATGTGACCCACTCCCCATGTTCCGAGCTCACGACTTCCTCACGCATGCCTAAGCCAAGAGCGTAGAAAACACCGGCTTTCAAAACAAAAGGTTTTTGTTCTCAAACATATTATCGAAGTTTCTGCAACCATTGACAACCCTCCGAGGCTAATTTGTTTGATAACTCTCCAAACAATACGGGCCCTCTGATGTGAATTGTCGGACAATCTCCTAACCCAAATTCTTCGAAAAATCTTCCATCGAAATTCCTTTCACAACCATTTTCCTTTTTGTTTTCTTTCATGTCATGCACTTACACCTACCATTCTAGGGTGCCCCGGTGCATATGGAATGCATTATGTCATTTTTCAAACAATTCATGTTAATATATAAATCATGCACATACTAACCGAATTTATCCAATTCCAATGGCTCACACATAATTATATTTCATATAATTCAAGCATCACGTTAACACATTAAATTCCATGCCTTAACATAATATTTTCCACACAATTCAAGCCATTCATTTTAAGCAAATTTTATGCAAATAACCCATGGACATTTTCGGTCCAACAAGCAAACAAAAACAGTCCCCAAAAACAGTGCGTGGGCTGTCCGTGGGCGGCCCTCTCACTAAGCATCGGTTCCACTTTGTGGAACCGAAATCCATGACCATTTCCGGCCCAATAACATCCAAACCACAATTTAACACCTAAATATAACACAAGCCACAAATGTACCGTGGATCGGTTTAAACGGTCTCAATTTCTGCATTTAGCCCCAAGTTTCGGATTCAATCCCAAACGGCTACTCACGGCCTCATACAATCCAAATCACAACAAGGCTCTAAAAAAGGATTAAATCATAGGAGAAAACCCCTACCTTCTGAAAGCTTCATCAAACTCCCAAAACCACGCCACGCTGTAACCCTCGCCGTGGGAGTAACATTGCTTGCTCCGCCTGAACCACTACCGGGCCTGCTTGGAAATCTAGAGAGAGGTTGGAGCCTCTCAAAAACCCTTCCTTTCTCTCTGCTTCCTTTCTCTCTCTAATTCTCCTCCCAAACCTTGGAGAAGAGAGGAGTCAAGTCTGGTCCTCTCACTGCCACATGTCAATTTCCTTTCTATCGCTCATGGGATTACACCTATCCCTTATCCATTTACTTCGATTTCCATCCACTAGGGATGCTACATGTCCATGTGGGCCCCACACTTGAGCTAAAGTTGACTAATTCTGCACCTGACACGTGGCACATTGTGAGCCACTAAATGTCGGGTATCCTACACTACTCCTTGCTCAAAATGGGAAAGTTCCGACTGCCTTAATTCGAATGAAATCTTGACGTGGTAGTTAGATTTCTGTGGAGAAAATCTAACTGAAGTCCGTCATTATTCGAGATCTAGAAAAATTTCGAATTTTGACCGAAATTACCATTTTACCATTTTTCAAAAAATTAGGATTTTCTCGAGGTTTCACAAGAAGAATGGAATTGTATAGAACCACTAAGCATGAAAATGCTTGGCGTATTATTTTTATCAATGCGCAGGTACCGAGTGATTGATAGTGATTGAAAGCGAACCCAAGATCGAAGAGCATTGAGTCATAAAGAAAGAATTGCAGAGTATGAATGATATATGTATCTACTCCATTGTTTCTGGGACATTGATATTTTGTAAAAACAATTTGAACTGAACATCTATTTGTAAATCATTTTGAAAAGGCATGGATTGCCTTCCTAGTAAAATGTATTTTGTTAAATGTGTAAATGTTAATGGGCCTTTCGTAAAAGAATTTCATTGAATTTGTAATGTTTATAAGCCATTTCAAAATGAAACCGTCACAAAGATTTGAGAACGCAAACGCTATGAATGAAATGGCGATAATGGCTTTACGTAACGCCACCCGGATCCGGGTTCTGATCCACAACTGGGCCGATCGCTCGGGGTCGCACACTCCTGCGAAAGATCGTTACCACCATACACTCCAACTGAAAGTCCAAAAGTGTAGCGCGGCATGCGGGGCCCATGTATGAGACTCGAAAATCCATCGCTCGAAAGATACATGAGTTTTGTATATGAAACGACATTCGAGGTTTAACATCCAACAAGTTTTGGTTTATAAACACATGATTTTATTTCGAAAAGGATCATTGGATGTAATCCATCAATGATGGATTTTATCACACATTAGCATTGTATTGTGTGGTGGGAGTCGGTAAAGACTTGAGTTATGGTGCATGAGTGAGTCTCATCTCATCTCATTACATGACATGTAGAATTTCAACCTAGAATTTCATATTCTTACTTGGAATTGTTGATGTGAATACAAATTGGCAAATGTGAGCATTGCATGTACACTTAGATGGAGTGTAGCCTTTGTAGGAATTACACTACTGGGCGTGGCTCACCCTATACGGGAAAAACATTTCAAGTGCGAGATATACGTGGGCTAGCTCATTCTAATCGCAAGTAATAAGAAAGTTTTTATCAGACTTTTATAATTTTTTTTTTTTTTTTGTAAAATTTTTGGAACAAACTAGTTTTTGCATGTACCTTTATGTAAAAGAGTTGTAATTGAACTCATATGGGCTATTTTTAAAATGGCCTTGCATATTTTTATATGAATGTGGATAAATGGACTCGTTGTGGTCACTTTTTACTCATAAATGGATCCAGTGTGGTCATTGTGTTATATTAGGCCTCGGATGGGTCATGTGATTGTATATTGTAGCTGTGTTAGGGTTTTGATAGAGCTCTCGCACAAAGGAGACTCGCACCGATTTGCTAAATTTGGATCCTGGTAAATGGGACACAACGGTGTGGTATTGAGTTACATGATATCTATAGGCATTCCGTGGGTTGATGGGTGATCAATGGACCCCCGGATTTTGGGGTGTCAAGAGAAGATCCCATACTTATATAGGGCCAAGATATTTCTCCTATATGATGTGGGATATGACAAACACCTCCATGCAGGCACAACATCCTCGTTATGTCCCATGGGATTGCGGGACCAAACGATCAAACACCCCCTAAGGAGCCAAATGGAACAGACCCTAACATTGGGGTCGGGGATCGGCTCTGATACCACTTTGTCAAGCCCCGAAACCCACCATAAGGGCATGAATGTCAATTCACACCCTTAAGCCTTCATCTCGAAGGCTTGAAGTGTGAAATGACACTAACCTTCCTTGTAATTGGATTTTGTCCAATTACCAAACATCTGTCTGCAATGTGCAACTTTCAATCATCACCTCAAAATTCAAAATGTCGACAAAAAAATTATTTATAAATATAAAGTCTCAATTAAGGGAATATCATATAAAGTCGTTCGTAATATATAACAATATTTAGGATCTCCCAAATCCAACTTTGTATTAATATGAAAACGAGTGTTATTATCCAAGTGACTTATTAGTTCAACATGATCCAATATAAAATTCTAATCAAATCCTAATAATGACGTATCCTCAACCTAGTCATCACTCATCGCGGAACTAAAAGTACTTGAAAAATATGTCATTTAATGATGGTTTTAAAGTTTAATAAGAAATACTAATAAATTTTTCATGGATAAAAAGTTTTCAATCATATAACAAATAGAGATGTTTTTTATCAAAGTTTTTGATTCAAAAATAAGTCGAACATTTAAAAATCTCCTTCCTCAAACATTCTTAAATCCATTTCAAATAAGTTTCATCAATGTGACCCAAACAATTTCATATATCAAATTTTGATTCAAACACTTTCATATCAAAGTCCAAAATCAAAATACATTTCAAAGACATTTTCTCCGTCATCAAATATCAAATGGGCGCCGCCCATGTGAGACTTTAAAATGGGTGGCTAAATTAAATCGTCTTTCTTACGAACGAACCAATCACTACTAATACTAAGTAACCTATAACCTAAAACCCCTAGAGGCCTGCATCTGCGCCAAAGAGGTCTGTCAATCAACAAATTTATATACCCAGCTCTTCCACCGTGAAATGCCATCAAGCAAAGATAGCGGTTCAGGGCCTAACACGGATGGGTTTTCATCCTAGGAATGATTTGCATAAGTGTGCGCTGCAAGGCTTGTTTGCACTCTGGATTTGTTTCTAAAAACAAGTGGGAGTAGTTTGAAAAACCTAATAATCAGAGCGACTGAAAGTGATGTGAAAAGGCAAATCCCTTAAATATTTCAGTCACTAAATCCTGATAATACAGTAAAACAAAGATCCTTCTGCCCATCCTCGTATTACACAAGCAAACCTATAGTCCAAGCCATAACCGGATCTTTGTTTAACCAGAAAACCTAACCTTGCAAATCACCCTACTTGAGTCAACACAGTAACATGCATCTACAGCCCCTTTCGGGCCTTAGAAACTCAATATTCAACATCATTTCAGTTGGCTCAGCAAAAGACCTATCATCTAAAAAACCTGGCAGCAGTATCAAAGCAATAAGTATACAACGTGATCCCAAAGCATAGGTTATTGGCCAAATTAATGACACAAATGAAATCTCAACCCTAGTTTATAAAGATGGAGCCATAAATACAAGCACTCAGATATCTCAACACATGAGGACAACTCCCGGTGAATCGCCCACAAACTCAGCTACCTTCCTCTCAAAGAAAAGAGGCTTGAAATGCATCTCTTGAGTTGTCATCCTCAAGAGGGGTGTTTGGCAGCCTAGAAAATAAGAGAAAGAGGAGAGAGAAGAGAGAAAAGCAAACCCTAATCGAGTCATAAGATACTTCACATAAAAATGAAAATGTGCCTAAAAGATTTCTCTCCAATTTCTTCTTATTACAAAACTATGGGCTTCAAGTATATAGGCCACCCATTTATGTGGAAAACTACAATAAAGCCTAACATTTTGGCTAATTTAAGGACAAGAGAGTAATACACCAAAATCAAAGCCGGCTCACATTAATTCTACAAAAGCATTTAATACGCGTTGAATCCCCCGCTACGCATATCACTAGCTAGGTAGCGGTTTTCCGCTAGTTAGCCAAATCACCAAGAGATAGCTTTAAAACAAAAGAAATTCCCGCTTAGGTTCCCGGCAATTTCGCTGAAGAAGTGAAATTTCGCCAGCTAGCTAAATTCTCAGGAGTAGCGAAACGTGAAATTTCGCTTAGGAATAGTGCATAGCGAAAATTTCAGGTCTACTTAAAATTGACACTTTGCCAAGATTATTTAAATTTTCGCAAGGTCATAAATTAAATCCCACTTTAAATAAGAATCTTAGCTTAAATTCTCGGATTTGCTGATTTGCACCGTCACTTATTTCCTCCCCTTTCGCATTGATTTCCATCACTACCATTCTTGATTTTGGTATGATTGATGGTCGTTGTAATGCGGGGTTCAATCTTCATGATTCATCTTTATGTCTCGATATTGAACTCCAAAGTATGCAAAACCCGCAAAACAACCAAAATAACTTCTAAATGGCATAAGCCATACTAAGAACAACTAACACTTCAATTGGCTTAATTGATATGATTAGTGCCAAAGCACTCAAAACCTATCTACTATGTGGTTCAAAATAGCACTTTGGGCACTAATCAATGGGAAACCAAATCACTACATTCGCTACTGCTGGAATGTAAAAGTCAACTATTATTCCCGTCGTATAAGCAGGCCGAATAGTTATCAACTATTATTCCCATTACACGATCGAATCCAACTGCAGCCAAATATTTAATACAAATATTCAAACCACAAAACATCACATTCCACATTTTCTTCATAAACATAATAAATTTCAAAAAATACTTTAATGTAAAATTCTATTTGACTATGACAAATCAAGAATAAAAACAACCTAAACTTTTCTCATTCAAATTATATATAAAAGCAATCAAATATATTTTTCTAAAAGACTATATAGATAATTTTACTGAAACATGTATAGTAATAATTTTTTTCAAAGCCGTATTAATATCCCTTACCTCAAAAGCCTTGAAAGAGCTAATCCAAATAATTTCACCTCAATGAAATATTTCTTCTAAAATAATAAAAAAGAAACTATCATCATTACTTATTTATTTCTAAAACTTTCCTAATTTGATATTCTTAGCAATGCTATTATTTTTAACTTTTTAATCCATAATAATAAAAGTTAATGGGTTTCTAAATATTTTATAAAATTTGTGATTTATAAAGTTTATTCTACAACATGATTTTATTGTTCTTGACAACTTTTCAAATGATAAACTATTTTGAATTAGTTAGTTTTTCAAAATTTTATAAACAAACTCATATTCCTCGGATCTTATTTTAAATAATTTATTTTTATACTTAATCCTCAAATCCAACATTTTACTTTGAAAAGAAATTATATTAATAATATTTTTACAAATTATATTATTGCTACAATAAATAATTGATATAGTCTTTTTTACCTTAACAATTATCATGTTTCCTGACAACAAAGACATTAACACATTCTTTATTTCTATAATCGCTTCAATAATTACCTAATCATATTCTTATCTTAAATTAAATTCTCAATTTAATAAAATATTTTTACTTGCTATATACCCTTCAAACACTTATCAAATGTGAAACATTTATAAAAATTCTAGCTTTCAAATTTATCTTGCCTGTTTATTAAGCATTTCTACAAAAATTATCTCTCAACATTGTTTTTTCCTAAATAAATCTCTCAATATCTAACATTATTCTTTTTTTTCAAGCATCCATCATGACTCCAATTTCAAAGCTTTATACCCAGTTTTCAAGACTTACTTTGATGGAAGTGTTTTAGGTCTAATGATTATATATGAGTATACTTATATATATATTCTTAATTATAAGCTCCCCACCTCATTTTTTTGGTACTATGGTTCCATAATGGTCTCCTACTTTTTTTTTTTTTGGGTTAAATTGTCCCATACTTTTTTTTTTTTTTTTATTCATAAACTCAAAGCCTACGGTTACTATTTCTTTCTTTTATTCACAAACCTGCGTTAGCTATGGTTTCATACTTTTTTTTTTTTTCTTTTTTACCTTAATTCCTTACATACTCAAAGCAATTTATGCCAACACCACTAACCATTATTTTATTTTTAAAAAAAGCGAGTGCAATCTAAATTTAACTTCTTCAGGGTTGATCTAAACTTAAAAAAAATTAAAAGAATCTACATAAAAGAATTCTAAAAAATAATAAGGGAAAAATCTTAACTTTCCAATTCTCTTCTTCAACCCTAGATTCAAGTCTTTAGGTTTTCCTATCCCTTCTTGAAACTCACTATTCAAACCCTAGATTTGACGAATTTCTGCTTTTCCATGGTTTCATGATCAAGAGATGGAGGCTATGTAGAGAACACAAAAAGGGTTTATTAATAAGATTTTTTTTCTATTTATACTTAGGGTTTCTTAGGAGAATTACCCTTATATCCTTACTTTAATTTTAAATAATTATATTTTTTCTTGTAAAACCCTGGAAAAGATTTAATTTTTTTTTAAAATGGAAAAAATAATAAAATTACCATAATGGTTCAGGGAAACCTAGAAAATTCTCTAGATCTCGGATGACGAAACGGATTTTACCGTTGAATTCGTCTCACGAAATCTAGTTGGGCCACCTTAAAGATTTCACTGAATTTCATGAAATTAGAAATTTTCAGCTACTTTTCTGGGTGGATGGTTATTCGACTTCAAATCCTAGCTTTTCACGAATTTCTAAGTTAGAAATAACTCAAGTTAAGTTCATTTAAAATAAATTGGACTTGAACTGGGCCGCAAGTAAATTTTTTCGAGGTAGGAATAGATCCGAGCGATGATCGCATGACACGTGGTGCTATAAGGGCCACACACTTAATTTTAGTTAAGTTAAAAAGAAAAGAAAAGGGAAAAAAAGAGAGAAAAACGGAGAGAAGGAGAGGAGAGGAGAGAGAGAGGGAAAATGAACTCTACCTTATCTCTAATGACATTTAAAATGGTAGTTTGCTTTCCTAAGACACCAAGAACTAGTCGAAATACGCTTTAGGGCTACGCGCGGATTCAAAAAACCTCTAAGTTTCAAACAGATTTCTGCGGTGGGAGGTCTCTGCGAAGTCGAAAGCTTCGAAGTTCAGTAGCGTCCCATTTGACTCTCAAGTGTTACTCTCAATTCGCCCAAATTGTAGGGATTTCCTACTTTATTTTTTATTTTCCATTATAGTAGCTGTTTGTTGAGTTTTAATACCCTAAGGGGCCGTTTGAAATTACTGGGTTATGGAATATATCCTGCTTTCTTGAATTTACATGATGTCCAGCTTTTTGGGGATGATTTCTGTTATTAAAAGGAGAAATTTGGACTAGTATCTACAAGAAATTATAGGTCTTATCTGAGAAACTTATTAAAGCTGACCCAACCCGACCTCTATAACTCAAAGTTATGGTCCGCTCCACTCAAGGTAACTTAGGCTGTTTAATGATTTGTGTCCGCATTTTCACAATCGTATATGATCAGAGTATATTATTGCTTGAATTGGAGGATATACTACAAAACAGGTGGAAGTTAAATCGTGTGCCTGTAAATGGTTTGGTTTAGATGCGCAGGATAATAAGGCCATTACATGGCTTATTGTAGGCTAGTCAGGACACATCTTGTCACAATTCTGTACTTTAGGTCGGCACGCTCTCATCGGTAGTAGTGACTTGTTCGTGATGTCACGTATGCATGTATTGATACGATGACATGAATTGTATGGTATATTTGGAATTTGTATGCTTTTTGATATAAATGTCCAAATGATGCAAGGATAATTATGCATGAGTAGGCATGCACATATAGTAGTACTCATTGTATATGTAGCATAGTATAAATGAGCGATGGCATGATTGCATTGCATTATGCACTAGGACATCACATGACATGGGTGTGAGTGCATGGTAGAGATCGACACTGTGTTTGTGCCTGGCGAAAGGTCGTGGTACATGGGTTGATCGACACTGTGTTAGTGTTCGATGGTGGGCTCGGTAACATGGCATTTGCGGTTAGACATGATCATCAGTGATGAAAGACTATAAAAATATTGGAAAGGCGTGCGGCATCCTGCGGTGTAAACCCGGAAATCCGTGGCCCATAAATGCATAAACACACGGAACTTGGGAAATGCAAGTTGATATCGGGAACCGTCCAATGGATTTTGATTTATAAAACAAAAGCTTTTGTTTTGAAAAAAAATGGCCATTGATGGAACAAAATGACGGTTTGATTTTCACATTCAGCATATACATGTGTGAAGGAGTCGGTGAAGACTCGGGACATGGGACAGGGTAAGTCACATGCTCATCCATGGCATGTAGACATTTGAGTAGGAATGTGTATATTTTTTCTTGAATGTGTGAATATACTGCATGTGCAATTTAGCGGAGTAGCCCTGTAGGAATTAGCCCATATCGGTACTGCTTACCCCGTCGTGGGACCCCGTTTCAGGTACAGGGAGAGTGCAGGGAGACGACGCTCACTCGAGGTGGTGATTTTGAAGGAAGCCAGGATGTGGCTTTGATAAATATTTTTGTAAACTATATTGTAAATGCTACGACATATGTTATGTATAAGAGTAAGGTAATAAACTCTTAATGACTATCATGGATATAGTTGTATATTAGGGATATGGACAAATAAACCCTGTGTGGTCATTGCTACTTCTACTGAAACCCTAAATGGGTTATGGTTATACTGTTATACATGTTGTATGTCAGGTAAAGCTTCCGAATTAAAGCGAGACCCTACCCGATTTCAGAAAATATGGACTTTATTAGGACACAGTGTAGTATCAAAGTTACCCAAAAATCCACAAGAATTCATGGCTGACTGTCATTAACGAGACCCCTGGGTTTTGGGAGGTCACATTTCTACCCTTAAAAACAATTACGCGGTATCGCATCCTCCCCTCCTTAACAAAAGTTTAGTTCTCTAAACTTGATATAAATAAGTCATTAGCTAATTTTTTTAATATCATTTTCTCAACAAATTTTCTAACTTCCAAATATCTCTTAAATATTATGGTTGTCTTATTAGACCTTTACTAACTTGATAATAGCATGCAATATTTTTTTCTTGTTTCCATCACATCTCTAATTTGAATAGATACTTTTCATAAGGTTAGTCTCCAAAAATTGAATAGACTCCTTATTTCATAGCATAATAGGGATCAAAAACTTATTTACTAAATTCAAAACATATAAGACATTATGAACTTGGATGAGCTTCAAAATAAGACCACTTAATACACCAAGACATATACTTTTCTAATATTTCGAAATGGTCCTATAAACCAAAGATTAATTTTATTTTTCTCCAAATCTCAATTTAACTCAATAAGCAAACTTTAAGATAACATAATCACCAAATTCAAATACCAAATATTGCTTGAGATTATCAACATAACACTTGTGTGTACCTTGATTTTCTTCCAAATTCTCTTCAATCAGGATTATCCTTTCATACTAATTGCACAAGTCTTATGCAAGACTTTTTTCCAATATGATCATAACACATGTGGGATCATAAATTTCAGTACCATAAACCTTATGAAGCTATATAATTCATTATAGCTTAAAACCATTTTATTAAGAAAATTTAACCAAAGGTAAAGAACTCATTTTAATTACTTTTGAAGTCCAAAACAATATCTCTCAACAAATATTTCTAACTTGCGATTACTTTCCTCAATTAGTCATTAGTCTAAGTATGAAAGCTACCATCAAAACTAATTTAGTACTTCGATTTTTTTTTTTTAGACGAAATCAAAATCTAAAAGTAAAATAAGAATTCTTATTACATACCATAGAATTGAATATTTCATACATTATCAAAATCTCCTTAATATCGAGAAGCTAGTATGATAGAAAAATTATTAGACTTTATTCATAAACAAACCATCATAATGAGACATTGTCATCAACTAAGGTTTTTGGTAACCCTATCACAAAATCCTTGGTAATAAGTTTCCACACTCATTTAGAAATATAAAGCAGTTTCAGCACTAGGTCTGAGGTAAACCTCCATATACAATCACATTAAACCCAAAGTCATAAATAGTATAATACCTACTTTATAAATGACCATCAAATTCTATCTTCAATATTTATACTTTTTTGCATCCTTTTAGGGTAGATTGTGTTTAAAGTATAAACCTCCTTCAAAAGTTGTCTCTTTATGTCTCCATTGTAAGACCTTAGAGAAATTCCAATTTTCGAAAAAGGGCAAAATCGTAATTTCGACATAAAATTGTAATTTCGGTTAAAACCGTGAATTTATTCTCTAGATCTCGACATGAAATGGATTACACTGGCCGAATCGCCTGAAATCTAGCTAGCACGTAAAATTTCGTAAAATTTCGAGACAAATAATTTACACGCTATGATCAAGTGTCAAAAGGATTTGTAAAACGATTTTGCAGGTAGGACACAGCGACGAAGTCACATATAACACGTACTCATGCCATATGGTATGAGAGAGAAATGATGAAACGACGGTCGGCATAAATGAACGTCAAAACCTGGGAACAGAGTGGATAAGATTGACATTTTAGAAAAGTTTAAGTCACTAAATGACAAAAGATGGAATAGTGCTCTTCTCCTCAATTGAAATAAAGCAAAAATGTGGGGAAGGAGCTCGGGTAATGTATAGCTAAAAATGGTGTTCTTTAGTGTGAGAAGTTCGACTCTCTAAAATACGCTGATCCGACCGGTCTACAGCCTTCGACATGGAAGCCGTCTACGCGAGAGGGCTTCTCTGCTGGTACCGAATTTAAGGAGTTTCCTCAAACTCCGAGAGAGGGTTTCTCCCTACTGTGGCTTTATTCCCGCTTAAGATTTTACAACGTTGAGTCAGCGCCAAGTGTCGTTGTCTACCCCAAACCTTGGGACCAAATTGATAAGTGAATTTTGAAAACTCAAAATGTTTAGCCCGTGAACTCGTGAGGGCTGTTCGGGTGTTTTAATTCACAAGTTTGTATTAAATCATGTATTGATTGTAATGAGGCGAATGGTTACATGCGGTTCCGCTGCATCACTACATTTTTCAAGGGAATAAGAATCGAGTGTTTCACTATTCCCGAAATTAAGAATTAAAATATATTTGTGAAAATATGTCAGTCGAGTGATTTAAATTAAATCAAGCCAGATTTGCAATCATTAGCCCAAGTAAGCTAATTTTGTTGTATGAAATGAGAATTTACATGACATGATTGTGTGAATTGAATTTCTTGTAAATATATGCATGTTTATATATTTACTCGTGAATTAAATCGTATTGAATTTGCATACATGCATTCCATATGCACCTAACACCCTAGGACTATAGGAGCGGTTTGCATGAGATGAGTCTGTAGTAAACGGTTTGAGGGTTGTCTAAAATACACTATCTATGGTGAAATTCAAATTAAAAATATCGATCATCGAGCGGCCCAATTGATATTCATCGGAGGGTAGTCCACAAACAAATAATATATCAATCGTCTGAGCGCGCCCAATCTGATATATACACATCGGAGGGTCATTCACAACGAACAAAATAATAATTCATACGAGGCTTAAAGTAGTGTGATGGAGCCTATGGAGGACTCTGATCCGAAAGGTCATGTAGAGATTCAAGTAGGATCATGCATTTTCTTGAATGTATGTTTATTTTGGAACATTGCAGTGCAATTAGGTAAAGAGTAGCCCACTTAGGGCGATTCCACTATCAGCATTAGTCACCCCGTCGTAGGATGGCTATTTTACGTACAGTAGCTATAAGGGACCTTCGTCCCAGAGACTGAGGTTGAGAAGAAAGCCGGCTGTGGCTTTGGCTACATATATACATGTATTGAAATGCCCAATTTTAATATATGGATTGTATAAGAGTGAAAAGGATTGTAACTCTTGTAACTATTTGTATATAGTTGATCTATAGTTAGTATGTATTATGAGTATCAAGCCAGGCCCAAGTGGGCCGATACTCTATGTGATTGGATATATTGATATATTGATCTATTGCACCGCTTGGGGATGTGTATATGTGTTTTGTATTCGGGGTAGAGCCCCGCATAAAGGAGACTCCGCCCCGATTTTAGTGAGAAATGTCCGTCACCCGCATTCACAGTGTTTCATGTTGACGGGTAGTCAAATGCACCCGCTGTGGGGTGTTACACCATTATTTAAGACATTGTCTAGTCCCAAATTTTTAAAGACTTTATTCTCTATTAACACAATAAATTGTTCCAAAAGTTCAACTAGTTTCAAACACCTATAGATCTAATTCAAAACAAGTTTAGCCGCACTATAATGCTCAAACATAAGAACTCTAAAATCCAAAGGTATGACATGAATTTGTAAACATCTCAAATGATATAATAACCGCATATGAACCTTTAATAATTTCTAAGGAATCTATTATTTTCCTATTTAAGGCATAAATCACAAGATTCCTTACTTGCTTATTAGTACTGACAATGTCATCATAATCCTTAAGTAATTATATCAATATCCCTCTATTTCTTGCTTAAAATCATTTAAGAAGTCAAAGACTTCAAACTTTCTCATAATCTATATCTCATAATAAAGATGTAAAACCCTGAAAATTCTAATTTTTTGAAAATGGTACTCTTAAAATCCAAAATTTCAGATCTCGGATGACCTAAACCGAATTTCTCACTCGTTTCGAACTGCCTCGTGAAACCTAGCTAATACGTTGAATCTCACAATCTAGATAGTCAAAATTTCATCGTTGAGGCACCAGTGCTCCAAAAGCCATAAACGGTTCGTGAGAGACATGTGATGTATAAAAAGTCACCTACTACATGTACCATGACACATGTTGCAAGATTAGAGAGATGATGGAAATGAATAGCTTAGATTAAGTCATGTGTCAAAAATAAAGATGAAGGGACATGGAAGGAATTTTTGAAATGTTAATTGAATAAAGAC
Organism: Tetrastigma voinierianum; assembly: GCA_016808115.1. NCBI lineage: Eukaryota > Viridiplantae > Streptophyta > Magnoliopsida > Vitales > Vitaceae > Tetrastigma > Tetrastigma voinierianum. Next base: position 32,025 of record JAEQBH010007933.1, on the reverse strand, counting down.
AAAAACATGAATAGTTTTCTTCTTCAATTTGAAGTAGAAAACGTGCAAAAGGAGACCAAATCGCGGCAAAGGTTGTGGATTTGAGTTTTATAGAGAGAGAGTCTACTCTCTCTAGATTTTGTTGTCTGACTGCCGCTCTGACGAGCAAGAAGCAAAGTCGATCTAATGCTGAAGCCACGCATGGAACGATTTGGTGGAGTCTCGATAACTCCAAGAGGTAAGGGTCTTCCTACTTGTGTTATTCTCTTTGGCTAAGAGCCATGTGAATGGTTAGGTATATTCTTAGGCTTGATTTACGTAGAATTTCATCCCAAAACATTCAACCATGAGAAATCTCAATTGAGGTTTGGCCGTGAACAAGTACAACCCGAGGGTTTCACTGTTCACGTGATTTTTGGTGTGATTTTTTGTGTTGTTGAGTGATTCAAAATGAATTGCTTGTATTTTCTCTAATTAGTCCATAATTTTGGGTGTTATTGATGTGAATTTAATAACATGAATCGTGTGAATTAATTATGTTAATATATACATGTTTTATATATTAGCATGGGTTGTTGGGATTGTCATAGTGCATTCCATATGCAATCAAGCACCCTAGAATATTAGGAGGAGTGCATGACATGAAAGAAAATAAAAGAAAATGTTTGTGAAAGGAATTTCGACGAAAGATTTTCCTGAGAATCAAGAAGATTGTCTAACAATCTACGCCTGAGGGGCCCATGAATTATTTCTAAGGTTATCCAACAGATTCGCCTCGGAGGGTAGTCCAATATGTTTACCGAATCCTGCAGTAAGTTTTCTCGAGAACAAAAAGCTTCGTTTGAAAATTGTGATTTTACCAAGCCTGCTTAAACATGTGAGGGAGCCTGGGGTGGAGGACTTTAGACATAGGATCGAGGCATGCAGACATTCAAGTAGACCATGTATTTGCTTGAGTGTTGTTTATGTTGACCATGGCATGTGCACTTAGGTAGAGTAACCCATGTAGAAATTATCACTATTTCCGGGCATCGCTTCACCCCGTCGAGGATCACTATTTCGCATGTGAGTGTACAAGAGGACGATGCTCACTGTGAGTCATGCTTAGAAGAAAGTTTTGATCGTGGCTTTGACATTTTCATTTTGTATAACATGTATTAAAATTTGTAAATCTAATATATGTTTGAATTAAGAGTGATTAATTAACCTTGAACTATTGTATATAGTCGATGTATTTTACGAGTATTGATGTTCAGCCTAAGGGCAATGTCATTTACCTTTCATATGGACCCGTCAGGGTATTTTGTTAAAATATTAGGACAGGCTGCCATGTGATTGGGACAGGTTGTATCTGCATTCTCGCATACAAAGGAGACTCTGCCCGATTTTGTGGAGTGGTGTCTAGTTACCCGACGGCTACACAAGTATTCCGCAGCGGATCGTTGTCAATGATTCCCGGCTTGGGGCTACAAAAGAAAAAATGTCTTCATATCTTAAGTGCAAAATCATTTTACCCAACTTCAAATCATAATAAGGTAGTTTATCTTAAAATTTCAAATGTCTAAAAGTATATGTTTCCATACCCTTTCCACATGTTGCATAAGAACACAACATAAATCCAAATGAAAGACATCATTATGCAAAACAAATCCTTTGGAACCCAATGAAATAATCAAAATAAGAGTTGCTACTAATTTGCTCTTCAACTCTATGAAGCTATCATCATAGTCATAAGACTAATCAAACTTAACTCCTTTCTATGTCAGCCTGAAAATATAAGATGATCTTAGAGATCTCTTAATAATTTATTTGTAGTAATCAATAAATCCCAAGGAACTTCAAATTTTAATAACAAGATAGATCCTTTTCAAATTTAAAAATTGTTTTCATCACTCATCACATTGACCTAAAAGACTTAACAACAACATTTTTAAGAAATAACTATCAGGCTTAGCTTATTCGTAATAATTTATCCACATAAGCTCGCCAACTAAACTCAAGATAACTAAGAATATGGAAAGACAATCTTTTCCCAAAACAATCAACAAATAAAGGTAGTAAGCTCCTTAATTCAATCTCAAATCAAACAAACCTCAATGTTTAAGGAGTATTAAGTCAATCTTCCATATCCTTCTTGTCCATAATGACATGTTCCATGGAAGTGAAAAATTCAAATCATAATTTATATTGATAAAAGTAAATTCATTAAACCAACAAACAATACAAAGGCAAAAGAGTGTAGTGAACTTTAACTAGTCACCAAGAAATCAATTGTCTAACATAGATTTGTAAAGAATGATAAGAATACAAAAACGGATATGAACTATCAACTAACAAGTCACTCAACTATCCCCATAGACAAATCCAAACAAGTTCCCAACAAGATCATAAACGATAGCTATGATACCACTCGTCACGACCGCCCAACCATAGATATCAGTTCCGTCGGGCAAAGGTGTGACACCCCAAAACCCAGGTCACTTTTGGTACAATGTTTTTCTTTAATTATTATTATATTATCTTTTTTTTTTCACTTAAAATCAATATAAATTAGCCTCACTACAAGGGCTACAAGAACTCCGGAAAACTTGCCAAAATATATTAATTATAAAAATAAATTAAATACAAGATTTTGGTTCCATATATTACAAAACCTAAGTTTCAAACTCCAAAAATCACTGTATCACTAAACAAGGCACTTAGCCTTTTCTTCATGACTCGGGGTCCTGTGTTTCTCGTCATTCCTGCAGATACCTCTAGTACCCGAATGATTTTTCCACGACAGGTGAGCAAACGCCCGTAGGAGAAATCCTCCTACTAGGGCTACTTCCCACCCCAAGTGCATGTGTACGCCATAAATTCACAAACATTCTTACACATTCATATAAACATGCATGTCTCTATATATTGCTCACATGCCATGCCCCATATCTCGAGTCCTCACCGACTCCTCACGATGCATATACATCCATGTATGAAAACTACTCTAAAACAAAAGCTTTTTTGTTTTTGAAACCTACTGACATTCTCCGATTTAATAAAGTGGACAACACTCCGAATTTCTCGATATCATAATATCTATTGGACAACCCTCCGATATGATACTATATTGTATGGGTCATTCTCCGATAGTACAATATACTGGACAATCCTCCGAAATTAAATATAATGGACAACCCTCCGAAATTAATATTTTGGACAACCCTCCGAATTCAATTCATTCAAAATCCATGTCATGCACTCACACTCGATTTTTTTTACGCGATGTCCCCGTGCACATGCAATGCTAATGCCACTGCATAAAAATCTAATGTTACATGCATAATAAAAAGTACATGCAACATATATATCATTTATGCTTTATCTTAAGCACCAAGTTAATCATCAACATGTATATTCACACCTTCTGCATGTTTTTCATTCAAACAATTATACCAAACTAATATTTTCTTCAGTCTAAAAACCCAGGAAATTTTGCATGTTAGTCATGCAAATCAACATGCACATATCAACATGTATATTCACATATTCTGCATTTTTTTTCATTCAAACACAATAGCTTCAAACTTATGTTTTCTTCCAGTCTAAAACTAAAATTCAAGTAAGTTAGTCATGCAAATGCACATATCAACATGTATATTCACACGTTCGCATGTTTTTCATTAAAACAAAATACCAAATTGATATTTTCTTCATTTAAAACCTGTAAAATTCTGCATGTTAGTCATGCAAGCAATAATACCTCCTAAACTGATATTTCCTTAGTCTAAAACTCCAAAATTTCGTATGTTAGCCTGCGTAAGCAAACTATACACCAAACTCGTATTTTCTGCCTAAAACCCGAAAATTCAGTATGTTTTTCATTCAAACTATAATACCAAACTCGATGTTTTCATTTAAAAACCCTTAAAATTCTGCATGTTAGTCATGCAAGCACACACCCCAAACTGATATTTCCTTAGTCTAAAACTCCAGAAAATTTGCATGTTAGCCATGCAAGCAACTATACACCAAACTGATATTTCTTCGCCTTAAAACTTGGAAAATTTTGTATGTTTTTTTCAAACTATAATACCAACCGATGTTTTCTTCCGCCTAAACCCGTAAAATCCCGCATGTTAGTCATGCAAAGCAACCATGCACCAAACTCACATCTCTTCGCCTTTAAAAACCCATAAAATTCTGATTCAAACTATAATACCAACCGATGTTTTCTCTGCCTAAAAACCCATCCTACATGTTAGTCATGCAAATTCAATCCATACACCAAACTGATATCTCTTCGCTTTAAAACCCGAAAAATTCGCATGTTTTTTTATTCAAACTATACATCAACCGATGTTTTCTTCTGGGCCTAAAAAACCTAGAAAATCCCGCATGTTAGTTGTCAATAATATGCAGTGCAACATTTATATAGGATTTTTATACCCTCACTTCATGTTTTGCTCTCATTTTGTGTAGAATAGGTGCCTTTGATCGTTTCTAGTGTTTTTATGCGTGTGCAGGTTTTTCGAGTCCCGTGCACAATTTTTGTAGGGTTTGATCCCAGAGAACAAATGTAGATCATCGCTTTTACGACAAAATGCCGAGGGGCCCCAAGGTTACAGTTGAAGAGGAGCACTCTGGCAGAGGTAGCAGCCTGGTGTCACATTTATTGTACCGGTACCCACATGCAAAGGAGGCAAAGGGTACCTGCACTCCAATATACTCGAATACACTCCCAAGGCAAAGGAGTACCAATATACTTTGGTACCTGGGCATTCACACTTATCGGGTATTTGTACCAAGATGCAATCTCTCGCGGATTTAAGCAGAATTTCAATCTTGGGTGCAAGGCATGCTCACTTCACCACCACTCTCAGATCACTAATGAGATTTAGATTTAAGGCCATTCGAGGGCGTATAAAGGATTTGATTCTAGGGTCATTTCGACTTTGGAGTGTTTCTCTATATTTTGCCAGGTTTATAGAGTAGAGTAATTTTAGCTTTTCTTCGATTCTGAGTTTTTAATTACTTTAATTCCTTTCGGTTGGTTTACATAACCTCTGGGTATTTTCTATGGGATTCTGTGCTTTGATATCCCAACCTTGCACAGGCGTTATTTCCCAAGTCACAATTACGACAGTGTTTTATTAACCATGAATTGATTCTCAGTTTCAATGGAGTTCTAAACCCCCATGATAGGATTCCAACGGTGGAAACTCACCTCCTTCAAGGTAACTACCCTCAATTCCTCTTTGGTGCTTCAATGGGATTGTACGATGCTAAACACTTGTGAGAAATCTTATAAAACCCTGTTTGCGACTTTGACAACGTGTGAACGAGAGACTCTAGGTACACGTTGTGCTTCAATGCAAATGCAGGCTAAGAGTCCAAGCAAATCATTTGAACAAGTGTTTGTTATCGCTCAATCGTTCTTTGTCTTAAAAGAGCTTTTAATGTTACATTTTCTGTCAAGACCATCTCAACAATGGCTCCTGGATGAGATTGTGAATAAGAGGTGGGTATTACCGATCAAAGTGAGAAACCGCGATCTTTATCATTCATCTTTCTCTCATTTAAAATAGTTAAGAATCAGCGTTCAATCAATCAATCACAACACCCGCATTTACTTTTAAACGCATTCTTTGAGAGCAATCCATAAGGATCACCTAGGAACCACCCCGTGGAAATGACCTATGAACTCCCACAAGAATATAATGCTCGACTAATTTTAGTTCCTACGCTGGGAATAATTTCAAAGACACGAAATAGATGAAGCATTAGTCATGCAAATCAACCATACACCAACCTGATATCTCTTCGCTTTAAAACCCAAAAATAGTGCTCCCCAAACCAACTCGTGAATAAAGATCAAATTCCAGAAATTTCCAGAAATTACAGGACCTAAACCTCGGTCCCGACATCAACAGTTTCTGTAGAACTGTTCTTGTATCAGCCCATAGCTAAGGCTACCTTTCATGGCCGTTTCATGGCTCTTAAATAGGAATTAGCTGAGGTAGGAGAAGACCCCTACCTTGTTGGAGTGTAGACCCCCTTCCTTTCCTTCATTTCTTCTCCCTTCCTTCCTTTCTCTTTCCTTTTCTCCCTTCTCTTGCTCATGAATAGTTTTTCCTTTCTTCCCCACCCTCAAACCACTAAGTTAGGTTTGAGTTAGGTGAAGGACACTCACACAAGATTAAGTTTGACACATGGCCCTTTGCTAGGCCATGTGTTTTCCATGCCAAAATCCTACCCACCCATTCCATGCGATAGTCAACAGAGTACGGCACTCATTTCCACTCGACGTGCCAAGTGTCCTCTCCTCTAGGTGCCACATGGCACCATTCCTCATGCCAAGTGTCACCCTCTAATTGGCCCATTCTACTTTAAATATGTGAAATTATGACTGCCTCGTAATCCAATGAAATTCGACAGAAGCTAGATTTCAGCAGAGATTTAATTCAACGCGTGGATTCAAGGCTACACCGATCTGTAGAATTTTCAGATGGTAACCTGTGTTTGTCGATTCACTTTATCCGAGTTTCACATTCTCCTCCCCTTAAAAGAATTTTGTCCCAAAATTCACACACATATATACAATCACATGCATATGCAACAGTCATTCAAATGCCAAACGACTAAACCAAGTACCTCCGTCCTCGAAGAGGAAAGGATTTCTGGCATGCATCGTGTCCTCATGCTCCCATGTTGCCTCCTTCACTCCTCGGTGCTGCCACAACACCTTTACTAGCCTCATAGTCTTGTATCGCAAAACTTGCTCTCGACTATCCATAATACGCACAGGTCTCTCCTCAAAGGTCCCATCTGCATTGATACCAAGCTCGCTCCAATCCACTACATGAGCTGGATCTGGAGTGTACTTCCGGAGCATGGAGACATGGAAAACCTCATGGACACCCAGAGCAAGCTCGCGATAGCTAATTGATACAATCAGGCCCACCCTCTCGAGTGCATCTTGAAGGGCCCGATATAAATTTCTGCGCGGATACCTTCCCAATTTACCGAACCTGACCACTCCTCTCTTAGGCATTACCTTCAAGAAGACATAATCACCCGCCTTAAACTCTAGGGAGGTCAGCCGTCGCCTCACCTCACAGAATCCTGCCGGCTCCGAGCCGTGGAGGAAGATGTCACTGCCGGATCATACCCCACCTCTCCGAGGTGTCTCTAATCGATTCGGCGCTGATGGAGCTCTCTCCTACTCGCCCAATATATCTGATCGACATGGCCTCCTGTAGAGCCCTCATGTAGTGTCATCTATATGCTCGCCCGAGCACCTATTGTTTGAGTGAATTCCACTAAGGGTAATGCTCCTCCCAAGAACCCTTATGATCTGGCACATGCTCTCGCAAAGATCCTCTAAAACCTCAGAGGATCCTCTGGCCCGACCACCTGGGCCTGCGGATGAAAAGTAAGGCTCATCATCAACTCCGTGTTCCACGCTGGCTCCTTCCAAAAACGCCGAAACCTAGGATCCCGGTCTGATACTATGGAGACTGGCACTCCATGTAACCGAACAATCTCTCGCACGTATAATCTATAGAATTCCTCAAGAGTGAAGGTCATCCGCATGACTAGAAAATGTGCCGACTTCGTGAGCCGGTCCACAATCACCCATACTGCATCATGTCTCCGTGATGTCCATGGCAAGTGGGACACAAAGTCCACTGTGATGTGCTCCCACTTCTACTCAGCCACCTCCAATGGATGGAGTAGCCCCGCGCCTCCGATGTTCAAATTTTTACCCACCGACATGAGACACCTTCAACAGTTCCAACGGCCGTCCCATTCCACTCTAATAATAATCGCACGAAGGTCACGATACATTTTCATGCCACATGGATGTACACAAATAATCGGGAGCAGTCTGAACTCCCGAGGATCTCCTCCTCAAACTGGCGATCGGGGAACTAATAACTCCACCTATATCGAAGACTACCATCTATGGACGGCCCAGCCACTGTGACTGACTGCACCCGGCCCCCGATGGCACACCCCAGCTCACTCGGGACTCCAATCACTGGGCCGCAGGGACGGCGCAGCCATCAACTTCCCAAAGTACTCCTAAGCCCGCCATCGTGATCGTAGTCCGAACTTCCCACCCGGTCAAGCATCCGCCACTGGGAAGCTTACATCAACAAGACCCGTGACTCTGAATGAGTGTGCATCAACCACCACATTTTCCTTACCGTGGTAATGCAGCGAAGTCAGAATCCTCCAAAACTCCATCCACTACTACGCTTCATGTTAAGGTCCCACGTATGAAGATATACTCTGTGACTCTTTTGTAATCAAACACTCAAATTGCTCTTTCACCAGATAGGTAGCGGCTTAAAGCTTCAAGGAAAAAACTATGGCCGCGAACTCCATGTCATGTGTGGGGTAATTCTGCTCATGGTTTTTCAATTGTCGGGAACCATAAGCCACTACCCTCCCGGACTGCATCAAGACGCATCCCAGTCCGTCCTTCGAGGCATCACAAAACACGGTGTACTTCTCGTCTCTTCGACCACCGTAATAGTAGCTAAAGTAAGCCTCCTCTTCGTTGTCCGAATGCCTCGCACAGTCATTCCACTCGAACTTGACCTCCTCCGGTCACCCTATCATAAAGTCATTAGTCTGGGAGAAATCATAAACCTTCTGTAGTACCCTGCTAATCCCAAGAAACTACGTATCTCGAAGACTGACTTCGGTCTCTCCCAACTCATAATAGCCTTAACCTTCTCAGGGTCCACTGACACGCCTGAAGTTGACACTAAGTGCCCTAAGAAACCCACCTCAAGAACAACCGTGACTCATCACCCGCTGCATAACTCCATGATCCCTCAAAAGCTATAAAACCACCCTCAAATGATCCTCATGCTCCCCCTCCGACTGGGAGTAGATTAAGATGTCATCAACGAAGACCATCACAAACTGATCTAAATAGGGTTGGAATACCCTATGCATGAGATCCATGAATGTTGCTGGTGCATTTGTCAATCCAAAGGCATCATTATAAACTCAAAGTGCCCATATCGCGTCCTAAACGCCTTAGGGATGTCTACCTCCCTAACTCTCAACTAATGGTAACCATTGCGAAGGTCTATCTTGGAGTAGACTCGCGCCCCTCTCAGTTGATCAAACAAGTCATCAATCCTCGATAATGGATACCCAATTCGATCGTGAACCCCTGCTCAACCGGCTTCACCACGTACGTCGATGTCTTATCCTTCTTCTTCGCAAACAGAACTGGAGCGCCCCATGGTGAAGTGCTCGGTCTAATGAACCCCTTACCTAATAACTCTTGTATATGGACCTTGAGCTCTTGCAACTCAACCAACGCCATCCTATGCGGAGCCATAGAAATGGGCGACGTACCAGGGTGTAGCTCAATGCGGAAGTCTACACCCCACTCCGGTAATCCCAGCTCATCCGGAAACATCCCTGCATTTCCCGCATAGCCACCCGAGGTAGATCCAAGTCCTATCTCACCTCCTCCTCTAGGGTAAGGTCAAGAATAACCCTTCACCGTTCGCTTAATTGTGAGTCACACGCCTAGGCAAAGCAGGTTGTCTCCTGAAACATGACACGAGTACCATCCCTCGAATGTGCTGAATCCTCCACGCCACAATCAATAACGACTTGTGTCGTCACCACCATCCCCGTGATGACATCAAACCCGCTTGTCCATGACCCCGCCCCAGCTGTGAGTAGAATCCCGAGATCTCTTAACCTCGCAACCTTAACAAATCGTATCCACACCCCACCTAGTCCTTAAACCCTGAAGTCCGTGCTTGTGAGCCCTTTCGACCTGACCCATACTGCCTCTCCGCCCGCTCAGTAGAAGATGCTTAGCAAAGACTCGGGGGACTGGAGCATCGGTTCCTCAGTCTGCACGGGGTGAGAAGGAACATATCGCATTTCAGGCATGTCCCATCGATGATCGGGACCGAGATGTCCCATGGCCCCGAGATCCCCGCTTCGAGGGCAATTCGCCATATGTCTGTGCCGATGGCAATGATATACGATCTGGCCAGACCGGCTAGAGTCCTCGGGTCCAAGCCATTCCTGCAAACAGGCCATGTCCCCAAACCTCAGGAACTGAAGCCTTCGGGCTTCTTCCCAACCCGGAAGAAGTCCGCCCTCCTTCCTCTGCCACTAGTACCCGCATCCCTGGATACTGCAGGTGATCCTCATCTCTCTCTATGGCCATAATCGCCGTGGACCATGTGAGTCCATATCCTGTATGAGGAATCCTGCAACTGGTCCCCGATGGGAAAACTTCTCAGCCATCCTCGAACCCTCCCACTCGCCATATCCTCGTGGCCACGCAGTCATCCTGAAACGCGCCAACTCGTGAACTTGGCAACGACTGGCAATCATCCTATCTCCTTGTCTCAACTCAAGGAACTCCCGAGCCTTCGCATGCCTCGCAGATGCTCTGAAAACTCAGCCATGAAGAGCCTCAAAACTCTCCTGTCATCGCCTTTAGGTCCTTCAGACCCAGCCTAATCCCACCATATCCTGGATTCACCCTCTAGCTTAAATGTAGCTAGTCCGGGATCCTCGTGGCACTCTGAGGTAATCCCTGAGCTACCCAAAACCCTCTCGACCGCTAGAACCAATGATCGGCTAAATACATCGATCCTCTCCCCTTCCGAATGTGGAGGATGATGTGCGATAAACCTCGAGGTCACTCTGTCCTCCCCGACCGCCTAAACCCACTCAGCCTCGTGCAATGGTGGTAAATGCGCACCCATCGCTCCACAAATGCTTCGCCGATCAAAGCCGTTGGCTCGCCATCGCCTTGGATCGACCTCTAATGCTCGCGAATTCGACTCTGCCATCTACACAAGTTAAGATAGAAATTCAGATTCTCTATTTCACTTATCACATTTGTGGTGCATAATGTCAAACACTAATAAATAACCATTCATGCGTTATCATGCTCATTTGTTTTCCTAACCCCTAAGGTTATGTTCGCTAACCTTAGTGTTCTCTATATATGTTCTATCATGCATAATTCACAACACAGTTCATCTCCCGTTGAACATATCAGAACACACAAACAATCAATGCACACAATGCACGTGTCAAGCTGTGATGCTTGTACCAAACACCGAGCTATAGGTAATAGCATACCAAAGCTCTATATCGTAACTGCGTGTCCTAGACCCACGCCCAACAAGCCTTAGGTAATCGCATACCTAGGCTCTGATACCAAGTTGTGACACCCCAAAACCCGAGGGTCACTTTTGTACAATGTTTTTATTTTTATTATAATTATTTCTACTATTATTATTATTATCTTTTTTTTCTTTTTTCACTTCTAAAATCAACATAACCACCGTTACTAAGGCCACATAAGAACCTGAAAATCCTACAAAATATATTTAGTTATACAAAATGTTCAAATACAAGATTTTGGTTCCATATATTACAAAACCTAAGTTTCGAACCTAAAAATCACGGAATACTAAACAAGGCACTTCTAGCCTTTTTCTTCACAACTGGGGTTCTGTGTGAGCCTCGTCGCTCGTTGTACCTCTAGTACCTGAAATGATTTTTTCACGACAGGGTGAGCAATGCCCAGTAGAGAAATCCTCCTACCAGGGCTACTTCCCACCCAAGTGCATGTGCAATGCCATAAATTCACACACATTCTTACACATTCATATCAAACATGCATGTCTCTATATGGTTGCCTACATGACATGCCCCATATCTCGAGTCCTCATCGACTCCCTCACAGATGCATATGCCATCCATGTATGAAAACTATTTCAAAACAAAGGCTTTTTGTTTTTGAAACTCATTGGACATTCTCCGATTTTATAATAAAGTGGACAACCCTCTCACCCCCGATATCATAATATCTATTGACAACCGATATGATACTATATTGTATGGGTCATTCTCCGACAGTACAATATAATCGACAATCCTTCAAATTAAATATAATGGACAACCCTCCAAATTAATATTTTCGACAACCCTCCGAATTTAATTCATTCAGAACCATGTCATGCACTCACACCCGATTTTTTTACATGATGTCCCCTGCACATGCAATGCTAATGCTTAATCGAGATAAAAATCTAATGTTACATGCATAATAAAAAGTACATGCAACATATATATCATTTATGCTTTATCTTAAGCATCATGTTAATCATCAACATGCACATATCAACATGTATATTCACACCTTCTGTATGTTTTTCATTCAAACAATAATACCAAACTTATGTTTTCTTTAGTCTAAAAACCCTGAAAATTATGCAGGTTAGTCATGCAAATCAACATGCACATATCAACATGTATATTCACACGTTTTGCATGTTTTTCATTAAAACAATAATACCAAACTGATGTTTTCTTCAGTCTAAAAACCCAGAAAATTCTACATGTTACTCATGCAAGCAAAAATACCCCAAACTGATATTTCCTTAGTCTAAAACTCAGAAAATTCTGCATGTTAGTCAAATAAAGCAACCATACCTGGCCCGATATTTCTTTAGTCTAAAACGGAAAAGTCTGCATGTTTTTCGATAAGCTATAATACCAAACCGATGTTTTCTTGAGTCTAAAAACCCATAAGAATTTTGCATGTTAGTCATGCAGCAATAGCCTTGGCCCGATAACCATAGTCTAAAACCAAAAAATTGCGCATGTTAGTCATGCAGCAACCATACGCAATGATATTTCTTCAATCTAAAACTCGGAAAATTCTGCATGTTTTTTTTTTTCAAACTATAATACCAAATTGATGTTTTCTTCAGTCTAAAAACCTAGAAAATCCTGCATGTTAGTCATTCAAATCAACCACACACCAAATTGATATCTCTTCAGTTTAAAACCCAGAAAATTCTGCATGTTTTTTTATTCAAACTATAATACCAAACTGATGTTTTCTTCGATGCAAAACCGGAGAAAATCTGCATGTTAGTCATGCAAATCAACCCATATAAGCCCGAGTATCTCTTTAGTTTTAAAGCACAGAAAATTCTGCATGTTTTTATTCAAACTGTAATACCAAGCGATGTTTTCTTTAGTCTAAAAACCTAGAAAATCCTGCATGTTAGTCATGCAAATCAACCATACACCAAACTGATATCTCTTCAGTTTAAAACCTAGAAAAATAGTGCTCCCCGAAAACCAAGCAGTAACAAGAGATCAATTCGGAGAAATTAAAATTACAAGGACCAAAAAACTGGTCCTGACATCAACAGTTTATGTAGAATTGTTCTTGTATCAGCCCACAGCTAAGGCTACCTTTCATGGCCATTTCATGGCTCTTAAATAGGAATTAGCTAAGGTAGGAGAAGACCCCTACCTTTTTGGAGTGTAGACCCCCTTCCTTTCCTTCATTTCTTCTCCCTTTTCTTCCTTTCTTTCTTTCTCCCTTTTCTCCATTTTCTCCATTTTCTCCCTTTTCTCCCTTTTCTCTATTTTCTCCATTTTCTCCCTTTTCTCTTGTCTACAAACAGTTTTTCCTTTCCCCCACCTCAAACCACTAAGTTAGGTTTGAGTTAGATTGAGTTCTACAAGACAAGTTTGACACATGGCCCTTTGCTGAGCCATGTGTTTTTCCATCTCAAATCCTACCCACCACATTCCATGCGATAGTTGAGAGTATGGCGCCTTCAGCGATGTGCCCAGTGTCCTCTCCTCCCAGTCACACATGGCCTGTTCCCTCATGCCAAGTGTCACCCTCTAATTCGTCCATTCACCTCGAAATACACATGAAATTAGAGTGTCTCGAATGTAGCAGGGATTCATTTGGGTAGCTAGATTTAGTGAGACAGATTCAACGGCGTAATCCATCGTCATCCAGAGATCTAGAGAATTTCTGAGTTTTGCAATACGTATGCAATCGATTACTATCGAGTTTCACACAAGGGCCCTCACGACTTTAAAACGAGACTACTAGGTTGAGAAGAGCCCATACTTATATAGTGCCAGAAAGTTTCTCATATATCTAATGTGGGATGTGACAGTTTGTAATTTCTATCATTCTAGAAATTAAAAATTCTGAAGTGAGAGAGAAACTATAGTAGGGTGCTAATGAGACAAGGCTTGACTTCATGACTACTCGGACTCGTTCAGTCGCTTCGATCAAAACTTCGACTTGTGTGAGCTCATTTCAGAAATGTTAACTGGTGATCGAGCAACTGTAACTAAAACTCGAAGAAGCTCGCGAGAAACTCAGGAATATTTTTGTATATAAATTTTAAAGTTTTTTTAAAATTTTATATCTCACTGAGGATGACATAAATAATATATCTACATTTTTTTATTCTTAAGCAATCCTTATTTTATTATTTAGTTATAAATATATTTATTTTAAAAATAGTAATTTTCTTTAAAGAAAGATAACAAGAGAATAGGATATTATTCTATAAATTATATTAATAAGTTTAGTATTATAAGCGATAAATATATATATATATATATATATATATTCCATACACCCGATTCTCTAAGTTGGATATATAATAATTAGGGGTGCTAATGAGAAACGAGACAACGCTTCGTGGCAGGCTACTCGGACTCTGCTCGATCAAAACTCGGTTAAAGCTTCGACTTGAGTAAGCTCGACTTGACGCTCGAGCTCGACTCAATATTAGCGACTCGACAGGCTCAGTTGAACTCGAACAAGCTCGCATCCATTCTTACCCCTATATGTAGAACGTCAAGGAAAACCTTTATTTTGACAGCAAATTTAATTTCCATAGGCAATTTAAATTTATGTTACAGGATGCTTTGAAGAAGCTTTCTCATTGTCAAGTAGTTGACTTAAGAGTAAACTTTCCATCATAAGAGAAACCCTACAATATTATATCCTCTATAGGAGCCTTCTGAAATAGGTTTGCTTTAATATAATATATCACATTTAGAGGAGAATATTGAAGTGAATAAATAATCCATTCCTTAGTCCATGATTTATAAAATCATGTTACTTTTTTGGTTGAGAAAAGAAGACTACGAATAAAAACTTACAACTTTAAATAAAAGATAACTCACAATAATCTTCAAATGTGTATTTTCTAACATCCCTAAGAAAATTTGATCTTTCTTAACTAAATAATATGATGTTCTATTAGCTTCTCTATAAATATGATAACAATTGAAAATATTTAGACTCTTCGAAAGTCTCCAAATATCCTCAATTAGAAGAATAATTGAACTAGGTAAATTACTTTTCTTTTTTTTATTATAGCAATCTATGATTACTTTGGAATCACCTCCAATCTCCAGGTTTGAGAATCCATTTGTATGTTGCAGTTGGAAGAAACTATCTTAAATCTATACACATTCTCTTTGTAATTATGGAAGCATTACTTTATTAATCTACTTACTACCACCTTAATACTTTCATTTGGAATCTAATAACTTGACCTGATGCACTTAAATTATTAGTCCTTGAACCATCAAAATTTAGTTTGAATCTTCCATTAATAGGAGGAATCCATAAAATCCATCTTTTAATTGTATGAGGGACATTATGTCCTTCGTTGTTAGTATAAACAACACTCATAAGCTCTTGTAGATTTTGAAAAGTTAAAGTAGCTTTCTCAATAACGAGAAAGGGGTTTGGTTTGATTTTTGTAAACACCACATGATTCTTATGTATCCAAATATTCCAAAGGATAATAACAATTTTTCCATTAGTTTGTTTAAAAACACAATGGGTTTTATAGTTTTATAAATCGATTCAAGCGAAGGAAGTTACCTTCATAAAGAGAGGAGTAGGACAATTATATTTAATGCGGCCAAACTCCTTGGACAAAAGAAAAAATTTAAAAATATGATCAATATTTTAGTTACTTTGATTACAAAGACAACATGTGTTTGTAATTTCTATCCTTCTAGCAACTAAAAAATCACAAGTTGGGAGGGCTTCTCTAATAGTAAACCAAAGGAAAACCTTTATTTTTGGTAGTAAGTTTAATTTCCATATCCTATTTAAAATTTTATGTGCCTAGGATGTACTAAAGGTTTTTCTCATTGCTAAGTTTCAGACTTAAGACTAAACTTTCTATCTTGAGAGAACCCACAGGATTTTTTTATCCTCAATAGGACTACAAGGAATATAGAATTGATTTAACATTAGCTACCACACTTATAGAGGATATTTGAAAATGAATTAATATTACATTCCTTAGTATCATGATTTATAAATCATACACTCCTAGTATCCAAATTAATGTATTGTAAATTATCATCATCCACATAAGAAATTAGAGGCATCATATAAACCCAATTATCTGTTGAAAAACGAATTTTCCTACCACTCATATGCATAATTTTAGGCCAACCCTAACATCCTTTCTATGGTTAATAATTTCTTTCCACACATTAGAATCTCCTGCCTTTTTTGGAATGATGAAAAAGTTATTGTTCTTCACATATTTATCTCGCATTATCTTCTCCCAAATGCCATCATTATTGGTAGAGATTCTCAACCTGAAAAAGTTTTAGCTATTGCTTAACCTATTAACATCATTCTTTCCTAATCCCAAGGCCTCCTTGATTTAGGTCTACAAACATTTATCACAAAAAACTACAAAGGAAAACCGATTTCATTGGCCTCAAAATTTGGTAACTATAAGAAATTTCTATTAATTTTATCTAAATCTTTGTATATCTTTTTGTTAAGTTTGAAACAATTCATCACATAAAGAGGAGAACTGCCAGAAGTTAGCCTTTATTGAGATTATTTTACCAGCTCTTGAAAATGAACTTTCCATGATGCTAAATTAATGTATTGTAGTTTATTACCATCCACAAAAAGAAGCGAGGCATCATATGAACTTCAATAATCTATCCAAATGCAAACTTTTCTACCATCTCCTATACACCACTTTAGGCTAGCCCAATATACTTTCTATGATTAATTATTTCTTTCCACACAATAGAATCTTCATCATTTTTTGGAATTATGAAAAAGTTGTTATCTTTGACATATTTATCCTACATTACATCCTTTTGAATGCTATGTTGTTTGTGAGGATTCTCAAGCTTCATTTAATATTGGTGTTTCATTAAATATTATTTTTCTTGATTCTGAGCCTCCCTTCATACTTGGGTCTACAAATTCATCCCATGAACTAAAGGAAAAACTTTGGTTTCATTGGATTTACTCATTGGAAGCCATATGAAATTTATGTTAATTCTATCTAAGTCTTAATTGTGCTTGTAAGTTTAACAACTCATCACATGAAGGAGAACTTGTTAGAAATTAGCTTTTATTAGAGTTGTTTTACTAACCCTCAAAGGAAGCGAGCTTTCCATGAAGATAACTTTTATAGTACTTAAGTCACTTCAGAAAGTGATTTTTAGCAGGATAAGGTATAAAATCTGCGGTGTTTGGTCATATGTCTAACTTAGCCCTTAAACTATTTTCAAGTCCATCGATGCGCTTTAAGTTTATTCCGTAACTAAAAAATGCTCATGTTGTCAACAATGCTACCAGATGGACAAGCGAGTGCGTTGTTGATGTGGCACCCCATCACACATGATTTTAGCTTATGGCACCTTTGCACGTGATTCTTTGGCACAAGAATTATTTTTGAAAAAAATGCTCTCATCCCCATCAATTTGCAAGATATTTGATTAATGTCAGCAAATTCTTTTCTTTGATTTCTCACTAACCAAATAGAAAACTAGTATAATTTTGGAAAAGAATTAAATGGAAGGAGAACTATGGAAGAAGGAGATCATACTCAACGGGTTTGATGGCATATTTTTCAAAACTATAATCTATACCCCGATACTATAATCCACATTAAGAAAAACCATAAATGAGACCAAAAGATTGTCGAAGAAGCATATAACAATGATGAACATACCCATTGTTCAATTCTAGATATCATAGTTCAAGAATAGATCCAATTTTTTCTTTCACTTGATTTTCTCCAATATTTACTATTCGAGAAAAGAAAAAAGAAAATGGCGAATTCTTTTCCTCGATTTCTCACTAACCAAGAAGAATTTGTTGCCTTTTAAAACGTAATCTATTGTGGGTCTACATTTTAAATTTAGTTTTTCATTGCCTTTTATACCATAGAAGTCTAGTTTTATCATTTCGAGATATTAGATTTGTGTCGCTATAATAGCAAATCTTGTGAATATTTTGGGTTTTAAAAAAGGTAAATCATTTTTTGGGTCATAATTGGGTTCACATATGCTAAACCTAGAAGGAGATTCCGAGGTTTGTGTGACACCCCTATTCTGGGGGTCCCGTTGACAACCTGTCAACCTGCGGAAACCTATGGATATCGGGTGTCCCGATATCACACTCATTTGTCTCATATATTAAGACCCAGTCCTGCATATTTAATTCACAAATATACAAAAATATATGATAGACTATTTAATCAACAGTCCATTTAACAGTCCTTTTCATATACAGCAAAAAGTATACATGTTCTGCTCAATATAATACATGACAAAAAACAAAACAAGAAACAAAAGCCTCATCCGGTTCTCATCCGCATGCGGTCCCATACGAGGTCCAAATGCATAGGACTGTACACGAGGGGTCTCACGATGGGGTAAACAAAGCCCAAATAGAAAACAGCTCTACAAAGGGCTACTCTCCATCTAAGTGCACATCAATGGTGCACAAAAAACTTTGCAAAACTAAAATGTCTACATGAATGTCATATGTCATGCATGAAATGTCATCATGCCCATATCCCGAGTCACTCACCAACTCCCTCACACATGCATATGTGATGAGTGCAAAACTCATCTATGTTTTGAGTTCATTTCACATGTTATTTTGTGCATTTTATATCCATATTCATGGCAAAACTCATAAAATTTCCTCTAAACTTGGTTTTGTAGGATTATTGATGAAAAGCGAAGTGATTTGGCAAGAAATGAGCATATATTTCCAAAAGAAGAGTCAACAGAGTCTCACAGCGCTACTGGAAGATTAATTTTTTCTGTACTATATGGAACAACAAATGGTTCAAATTCCATCATGGTTGCATTCTACATTCAAAGATCTTTCCGCAGTACTCACCGCCCAAATCCGAGTTAAACGAAGAAGTTATGGCAGAGCAAGTTGGAGAAGAAAAAAAACGGTTGCTGTCACACGAAGCGGTGTCGCGACCGGTGTCACTGACATGAAAGCGCACAAGGAACAAGCGATGTAGCCGTGAACTTATGTCGCGACGCAGAAGCGCTCAAAAACGGTGATATGCCAGCGGCGATGTCAGCGACGCAAGAAACAACCAAAGAACAACTGATATCGCGAACTTATGCCGGCGACGCAAAACAACCAGGAACAAGCGATGTCGAACTTATGTCGCGACATAAGCACAACCAAAACGGTGATATCGCGGCGATATGGCGACGCAAAGCTAAACAAAGGAACAAGCGATGCTCGCGGTATGTAACCGGCGACATAAGCAACCAAAGGAACAAGCGATCGCGTGAAGCGATGTCGCGACGGGAAGTGTGTCGCGACACGTGTCGTGACCCGAAGCTTAACTAACGACAACTTTGAAAAAGTAGAATTGAGTTTTTGACCTGACAAGCCCCATTTCACCCTAGAACCATATATATACTCGTTTTTAGGTAAAGAGGCAGGCGGGAAGGGTGGAGCCTCTCTCTTGGGGTTTCTCTAGGCCTTACATTTTAGTTTTATGATTTTTATTTTAATAGATCTTAGAATAGTTTTTCGACGATTTTTATTTCTATTGAAGAGATTTTGGTGCTGTGCTCGGATATTCAATTTATTGCATTAAGGTGAAGATTTAGAAACTCAAATGCAGGTTTTCTCTTCTTTCTCTTGATTTCTTTCTTCATTTTCTTACTTTTGTTTTATTGAAGTGATGATTGAAATCCGAGTAATGGAACATTAAACACCCTCCCAGGGTTGGGGATTAATTGTTGAACATTCAGATTTGCCGTTTTCAGTTATTTGTGTGGGTTTGAAAACTGGTTATATAATTGGTATAGTTCATATAATGAATTGTTCGAATATTATTATACCCACTGAAGAAGTATCTTTGCTCTACGATTTCAGGAAGTATCTGGTGACACGAGAGATGGAGATTCCTAAGTAAGAAAGCATTAGCAAGGTATGCTAGACTAATATCTTGGAACTAATGAACTACGAAAAATTACTTTGATAGATCACTAATTTGCTCATGGTGTAGGATTAATTAGATGATGTATCCAATTTAGTTGTCAGAGGTTTCTCCTTAGTCGATGAAAGGATCTTGATCGGTATTAGCAAAAGATCTAATCAAGGGAGATAGAAAATTTTATTAGATTTGAAGGACGAATGCCATTACATTGGAGAAGGCACATTATCTACTGTCTATGGGAGAACGAGAGTGTGATCTAAATGGTTGTGAGAAGTATTGAAAAGAAAAACAATCAAATCTTAAAGAGTGCAAATTTACAAGTAGCTATTTAGACCCATTTGTCTGCGAAAAGGAATATGGATCTAACTAGTGAAATGTATGGTGTATGGAGAATCAACTATACTACATTGCTTGGACAAATCGGCATTCAACTCACAAATGTTGCACTTTCAAGAAATGCAAAATTGTTTTGTAACAATTATCCCCATCCCACCTGATGACTCTCTTCATACCTTTTAGAATTAAGTAGTTGTTTTATTTGGTAGATTTTAGGATTAGTTTTAAATCAGTTTTGTTTCAATTAAATTAGTTTTTATTCGACATCCTACTTGAGTCGCTAAATAGTGAAGAGCCCTTATGTCGGGGTGATCAAATTCCAATTGAGAGGCCTCAGTCGTGGAATGCGATATCGGACTCTACAGTCCACTTTGTGCCAACCTTATTGTACTTCTTGGAAAGGGTTGAGTGTTAGTAATACTTTTCATTTCAATTTTTAGTATACTTACTTTTGTTTCAGTCGGTTTGATGTTACCACATTCACTCCCTTGACATATTTTCACATATACATCATTTGGTATCCCAACAAGTTTTTGAGCGGGATTCTTGAGATTAGATAATAGTCCTTGGTAATAGCGTGTTAAATGGTGTCGTCAAATTGGTCTACTTAACAAGTTTTGGCCTTGGGTTGCGGGGGGATTAGATAATAGTCCTTGGCGCCGCGTCATAGAATTTGTATATGTTTTTTGGTCTTAACAATATGCCAAGTGTAAAAACCGTCACTGGTATTACCAATGACCCATGTATCAAGCCCTCATCGACTCCCGGTACCCAGTCACAGTGCTAATGGGCAGCGATCCCAAGTCGATCTCGACTTCTATCCACCTGACGAAGTTTATGTGATAAACATGACCATGTCTTTCTTTGGGCAACAAAACTTTGGATCTGCAGGTGGGTCTCTTACTGCCATGTTCGGGCTTTTTCACATGAGGATTAAAGTCCTTCTTGCTCTCGTGACACACCTTATTTATATTTCTTTTTATGCTTTAAAATGCGTGAGTCATTTATTGGACGTCGTCGAACTCACTACCCATTCATCAACAATGATGATGGTGGCCACACCCATGCACACACATGACACAATGCGATGTCTGTGCATGCAATGTAATGCCATTACATGTTCTCATGTTACATGTATGATGCACCTACATGGAACGTCTACTCCATCGTACTTCATGCAGTGCCCATTAAACATATATAATTCACATCCATTATGTTAATACATTTAAATACACATATATTAACATATCTTACATATTGACATGTTATTAAATTGCCCAACAATAACACATAAAAACACCAACATAAAATGCCATTCAGAGCCATAATTGAGCCATTACTTGGCACCAAAAACAAATCTAGACTTAGTCCAGAAATTTTAGTCTCTGTTTTAACGGCTAAAAATTTAGCCATAAACCGACCGAGCGTAAGAAAACAATTCATTATAAAATCCATAATAGTGGCCCCGATCTGGTACGATCACCCGTGACATGGCATTGACTTACCGTAATATATATTTTACCAATTTTATCATTTTACGATTACGAACAACGGCCGGGAATCAAAATCAATCTGAAAGCCCATCATGCACGGTCCGGCAAGCCCACAACAAAGATCCAACATGCATTTTTTAGAAGTCTAAACCAAAACGACTCGGATCTTGACCTTGAAACCCGGTCTCGGTGATCAGAAAAAGCGGTGTCATGATCGAAAATTCAGGTCTTGTGGTCGGGTCCTAACCCTTTTTGACCATTATGGCCCTTAAATGAAGAACCTATTGGGAGAAACCCCTACCTCTTAGGCGTAGGCTGAATCGCCAGTTCTTGGTACCTACTCGTAGCTCTCGTCGAGTAGACCAACTTTACTTCTTGGGCTACCGAACTTCGGCCGTTGGAACACCGTAAAAAAATGTGGACAACTTTGTTTTTTTTTTCTTTTCTTTTTTTGTTTCTCTCTCCTTTATCTCTCTCTCCTCTCCTCACGCTCACTCTCCTCACTGCCCCTTTTTCCTCCATTTTCTTCTCTTGTTTGTTTCCCTTCTCTTCTTTGTTCCATCCTCCTCTCATTTTTATTTCTTTTCCAATTTCTCCTTTCCCATTTTCTCTTTTCACCGCTCATTCTTCTTTCATTTTCGTATTATATTTCTCTTCTCATTTTCTCATTCTTTTCTCATTTAGATCACTCACCACTGTAAAGATCAAGTAGGGGGAAGCTTCCGCCCACCTTCCTTCTTGGCCATTTGGCCTTACCATGATTTTTCTCATATTTTCCTTTATTTTCTTTATTCTATTTATTGCATCATATAAGATGTGGCCCAAATCTCGCCATGCATTTCGTTTGGACCATATGATTTACCATGTGTTTTCCATGTGTCACTCCATTTGGGTTGCCACATGGCATCACATGATCATGTCATGTGTCTGAACCGTTGCCTCCGAAAAATATGAAATTATTTGTCTCGGAATCTCGATAGAGTAAAAATTTAGATTTCGCGAGACAATTCGATGGTGAAGTCATTTCATCATTTGAGATACAGAAAATTTCAGTTTTTGCTTTTGTATTATTTTGGAAAAATTCACCCAGTTTGCTCTTTTGAAGGGAAAAATGAAAATTTCTTAGGTTTACATTCTCTCTCCTTAAAGAATTTCATCCCGAAATTCTACATGCCTACATATCTACAAACACATGCATCTGATCATTGATTATCACATGACTAAACAATGTCTGACCGTTCTCAAATAAAAAGGATAGGCGTACATATCATGTCCTCACGCTCCTAGGTTGCCTCCTCTACTCCTTGAACATCACCGCACCTTCTTTAGCCCTCACGTGTTGCGTTTTAAAACCTGGTCTCAGTATCTATGATACGCCTTTGGTCCCTCCTCGAAGGTCACATCATGTGACAAACGCTGATCCACTACATGAATCGGATGGGTGTATTATTTTACCCCGAGCATGGAGACATGGAATCGTCATGAACACTTTCGATAAACTTGGCGGTAGTGCCAGCGGTGGCAACCCTCTTGGTACCTCCCGAGATTTGATATATCTCGGCGATAGCTTTTTAAAAACGCGAGCACAGTCCTCCTCTCTTTAGGCGCAACCTTAAAGACATGAGTCTCACCTCGGAGCTCTAGAGGTCGTCACGGGTGTGTGAGTATTAACTCTTCTCACCCAGGCTGGCGGGTGAGAAAGCCGTTGATATCAAGTCCACCTTCAACTGGTGTCACTAATCAACTTTGGACGAATTGATGGTCTCTCTCCTACCTCAGTCCTAACAAATGGAGATCGGTATGGCCTCCTATATAATGCCTCATAGGGTTACCATGCAGCCTTTTCGCTGATAACTATTGTTTATGGCGGTGACAAGGAAAATGCTCCTCCAGCTACCTTAGAGGTCTGGACGCATGCTCTCGGCATGATATCCTCTGGCACCACAATATAGTCCTCTCTGGTGACCCAGTCGGTCTGTGGATAAGCTTGATATTCATCCTCATTGTGTCCCCACGTGGCTCTTCGGAAATAACTTCGAATTAAAAGCGTAAACTGGGATCCGTTAGATACTATGAAGCTGGCCTCCATGCAATAAGTACAATCATTAATAATAAACTTATGAATTCATCCGGTGTGAAGGTCATCCGCGCAACTAGAAAATGTCTTAGACAATGGCCCGAATCCACTATCACCCGCAATACATCATGCTTACCGATGTCGGTGGCAAGTAGTCTAAAATCCATCGTGATATGCTCCCTTCCACTTTCAAGCTACCTCCAATGGTGGGTAGCCTGGCAAATCTTACGATACTTAGCCTTAATCTATTGACACGTGAGATATCGTTGAACAAAATCCCCAACGTGTCTCTTCATCCCGCTCGTGTCTTGGCGGCGAAGATCATGATACATGCCGTACCACACGGATGCAAATAAAAGCGAGGAAACGATGGAATTCCCGAAGGATCTCCTCTCTTAGATTTGCCAACTAGGGAACCACATTCCGTCCCCTATACTGAAGACTACCATCCTTGTGAAGGGTACAGCCACCGTCACGATGCGGCGTACTCGGTCCACGATAAGCCTGCGTCGGCGTCTCTTGCCCACGGGACTCGATACTCTACTCGGTATGGAAAGGCGTAGCCTTAAACTCCCAAAGGAAACACCACGATGCATTCCTTTATTACTATAAAGCGAGGCGCACAGTCTTGAGCATCAACCACTCCCGGGAATCCACACTAGCTAGTACTCCTCGTGACTTCCGACTGAGTGCATCAGCCACCACATCTGTCTTACTAAGATGGTACTGCAAAGTGAAGTCATAATCCTCTAGATATTCCATCCATCTGCGCTGCCTCATATTGAGTCCAGAGTAAAGATATATAGAGACTTTTATTGATCACGAAAATATAATTGCTTACCATATAAATAATGGCACCATATCTTCAAAGCGAAGACTATAGTTGCCAACTCCATGTCATGTGTAGGGTAATTCCGCTCGTGGTTCTTCAATTGTTGTGAACCATAAGCTACCACTCTCCCGGATTGCATTAGAACACATTCCAATCCGTCCTTTGAGGCATCACAATATACCATGTACCTGCGTCACTTTAAAATTTATCGAATAGGAGCTTATGTAGCCTCCTTTTTATCTTGAATGCCCTCTCACATGGGTCATTCCACTCATCTTGACTTCCTTTCGGTCGATCTAGTCATAAGCGCGTGTCGGGAGAAGTCCTCAATAAACCTCAAATATCCGGCCAATCCCAGCTAGCGTATCTCGGCGACTTGGTCTCTCCCAATTCATAGCACTCGACCTTCTCACGGGTCCACTAAGATTTTCAGGCGATCTACGTGTCCCAATCTACGCCTCTTTGTTAGCGAAATTCACTTGCTAAATTTGGCGTACAACTATCATTCTTGCAAAACACAGAGAATAATCCTCAAATGATCTACGATGCTCCTCCTCGGGCCCAAGGTAGATTAAGATGTCATCGACAAAGACTACTACAAAGCCCGATCTAGATAGTCTTTGGAACACCCCCATGCAGATCCGTGAATCTTTGGCAGCCGCATTCGTCGTCAGAAAGGCATCACTTTGTAAACTCAAGTACCCATCTTGCATTCTAAACATTGTCTTGGGATATCGCTCCACCCCAACTCTCAAGCGATGATAACGGTGTAGGTCTATCTTAGAATAGACCTGCGCCCTATAATGATCAAATAAATCATCAATCCTCGTGATGAATCTGGAGATTCTTGATCGTAACCACATTCAGCGTCGATCATCGATACGAGGCGAAGGTCTTATCCTTCTTTTCGCAAATAGAACTAAGCCTAAGGTGAAATTACTTAGTCTGAAACCTACGTCAACAAATCTTGTATCGGACCTTGAGTTCTATGACCTCATTGCAGCCATTTATCTTATGTGGAATCATAGAAATGGGCGACGTACCAGGGTGTAACTTAATAACAAAGTCTACATCCATGTGTGGAGGTAATCCAGGTAGCTCATCCGGAAAAAATCCTCGTACTCACAAACAACCAAAGGTAGACTCAAATCCTGTCTCACCTCGTTCTGCACAGGAGTGGGCTTGCTGTGACCCGTATTGTAGTACCACCTGGGTTGTACACCATACGGGGTAAGCATCATGCTTATCCCCGCACAGGCATCTTTCACGAAGCTACCATCACATGTGCAGGCGATAGCCCTCCTCGATCATAGTCAATGGCGACCCGATGTGCCGTCAACCAATCATGCCAATAATGACGTAAACTCCAACATGTCCATAGCTTCGAAGGTCCACCGTGAGTAGAATCCTTGAATTCCGAGCTCACAATCTGACATATCTAAAAGTAAACCTTACCTTTAGTCCTAAGGGGAGAACTCCTGTCTGCTTGACTTTTCCAAGGTCTCAACCTCTAAGCCAGTTCTTTCACCACATAATGCAATAATGAATGAATGAGATGCACGAATCAAATAAAACTCTTGCCCATAAATGAAAGAAATAAGAAAATTACCACAATATCGCCTCTTTTGGTCTATCTTAGTCTGTGGGGTAATGAATGTACACACGCCGCGGAGTCCCAGAAATCGGCTGGCGGACCACGTCTCGACCTGAGCCCATAGCTTGGCCTCTCTGGCCTGCTCGTGAAATCGTTTATGTAGAGCTTCGGCTTTGATACATGTTCCAGGGACCCATGGTGAACCAAGCGTAATAAAGTGTCAATCCAGATGGCTGGGGCGTGGTATCCTAAAATCCTAGGATCCTTATGTGTCCAGGCCGCTACAGAGAAGAAACAAAGCATTTGCCTTTGTCCTGGCTCAATGTCTTACCTCGTCTCGTCCTACATCCCGACCTTGACCACTGTCATCCATACCTCGACCCCGATCCCTGGCTCGATAGCCTCGGTCCCTTGTTCCTCGAAATGGTCCTCCACGTTTCGAACTTGAAGAAGGTCACCCTCCTTCCTCTTACTAGTACCCGCATCTCGATACCTTAGCACGCCTATCTCATCGCCTATGGCCAACGGCCATCCCCAACCATAGTTGCCCATATCCCGTGCATAGCTAAGTCCCATGGTCTACCTGGGGTTTGATCTGTCTCCCTTCATCCGCCGTAACTGCACACATAGTCATCTACAAAATAGGCTAGCTTAGTAAACCTAGCCATGTACTTCAGTACTGTCATGTCTCCCTACCGCAAGTCTAGGGAACTCGTGGCCTTGACATGCTTCTGGCGTAATGGAAAGAACTCTGCTGCTCAAAGAGTCAAATCTATCCGTTCGTCATCATCTGAGGTCTTCACCCAATCCCACCATATCAAGGATTCACCCGCTAGCTGAAAAGCCGCTAGCCTAATCCGTGTAGTAGCGGAGGTAATCTCCATGGCCTCTAATACCCTCTCAATCTGACGGAACCAATGGTCAGCTACCAATGGGTCCTCTCATCCCTCCAATAAGCCTTCGGATGATGCGGGGTTTCTGGCAAACCTCTAGATGTCACACCTCATCCCCACCCCTGCCGTCTACACCAATAACTTGTTGTCAATAGTGGCTGCATCATAGCGCCCATGGTCTCCATAAAGCCTGTGGTTAAAAACAGTGCGGCGCCGTCATAGCCTCATGGACTCACCTCCTCTCGCTGGCCCTCGTCCGCTTACCAGCAATCTACACTGCCAAGCACCAACCGAGATTTCTCGTGCCATAAGTCATTAGTGATGCATGATGTCAACACTATTAAATAGAAGTCTCCTTTAACACCTAATATTCATGTTTTTCTAACCTCTAGTGTTCTTTGTTTTCCATATATATCAAATCATGTATAAATGCACACAACATGTTATACACCAAAGCACACATAAAAACACAATGCATGCAGTGTTCTAATCCTATCCCGTGACTGCCTAGGTATACCTAAACCTTGACATCGAGCCAGATGCCCACGTCCCGGGACACACGTGCACGACCATGGCCTAAACTCCATGTCCTCAAGCCTCCCAGGTACCGGTACCCATGCTCTGGATACTGCCGTGACACCCCTATCTCGCAAGGTCCTGCTGGATAAAGTCACTCATAAGAAACTCAGCGGGATATCGGAGCGTCCCGATGACCACCTATCTATCTCATATATCGAGACCCATTCCTCGAGATATTTAATTCACAAATATACAAAAATATATGATAGACTATTTAATCAACACCCATTTAACAACTTTTATACAACAAAAATGTATACATATTCCCGCTCAAATATAATACATGACAAAACAAACAAAAACAAAGCCTCATCCTAGCCTCATCCCGCATGCGGTCCCATATGAGGGTCAAATGCCCAGACCGAACCTCAGACTGAAAAAGGGTGTCCCACGACGGTGAGCAGTTTGGGGCAGAGAATGACTCTACAAGGCTACTCCCATTTTAAGTGCACATGTAATTTACGCACAACAAACATACACATCCAAGTAAAATGTCTACATGAATGTCATATGTCATGCAGAACGTCATCATGCCGATCCCGAAATACTCACCAACCTCCCACACATGCATACACAGAGCGAAGAAACCATCATCGGGCACGTCCACGATCACGATCGAGCCCCCCACCGGCTCCAAAGCATCTAACGCAAGTGCCATCGAGCAACTAATCCCGGAAGTCATCCCGACTTCTATCACACAACTCAAGTTTATGTGGATAAACATGACCGCGGTGTCTTCTTGGGCAACAGAACTTTGAATCACATCGCGGGTCCCTTACACTCCATGTTCCACCCGCCGAGGCCACCCGCCCCTCGTCTACCAAACCGGCCCAAATATCGACCTTTCCAAACCCGGTCCCTACTATCCGAAAAAAATACCCCACGGTCAAATCTCACCCCGTGGGTCGGGTCTAACCCACACAACCATTTGTTACTCCTATATCCATACAGAACCCGAGTAGGAGAAACCCTACCTTCTTAGAGCGTGAAGCACTAAATCCTTCAATTTAGTACTTACTCGTAGAGCTCTTGTCTGAGTAGACCAACTTTACTTCGGCTATCGAACTCCTACCGTCTAATCAGAAAAATGTGAACAACTTTGTTTTTTTTCTTTCTCTCCTCTCCTCATGATCACTCTCCTCACTACATCCCATCTCTTTCCTCCCTTTCTTCCCTTGTTTGCTCTCTCTTCTTGTTCCATCCTCCTCCTTTTATTCTTTTCCAATTTCTCCTTTCCCATTTTCTCTTCTTTCACCATTCTTTTTCCAATTTATTTCTTTTATTTTCTCCTCCTTTTCTCATTTGGATCACTCACCACAAAGAGATCACACCCTGAAGCTTCCTCCCATCTGAAGCCTTGCTGTTACTGGCCTACCACATCCTTTCTCTATATCTTCCTTTTATTTCTTTTTGTTCCATTTATTGCATCATATAAGATATGCTAAATATAAGCTTGTTTATCTTGTTCGACTCACATGGATTTTGCCATGTCACTTCCATCAAGCTGCCACGGTCACATGATCATGCCACAAATAGTCATCCGACTCTATATGCCTCTCGAAAAACGGAAATTTCGATTATCTCGAATCAAAACAAAATACCCGATAGTAGCCAGATTTCTCGCAAGAAAATCCAATACGAAGTCTGTCATCATCCGAGATCTAGAAAATTTCCAGGCATTAGCCTATACTATTCCTACAAAATTACCGCTTTGCTATTTTTCGTAAAACAAATCCTCCGTTTATCTGTGTTCTTCGGAATATCATAGAAAGTTTCGTCTTGGTGAAGTTGTAAAAAAATTGTTAGCTATGGGAAGGGATTGTTATCGAGGAGCTTCATTTTTACTTTTGTTTGTTTTAGTTTTATTTCTATTTTATTGCATCTGGCTATTATGGAGGTCTAGGACTTGTTTCATTTCTTATGCCCCATGAAGAACATTTTTCCTTTTGAATCATGTAAAGAAACGCAACTCAATGTCTTTATTTTTTACTGGCTCTTGTTTAAGAAGGTTTATATAGAGTCTATAGGTTAACACCTACAATGCAACTCAAAGAGGTTTAAAAAATTCGATAGAATGATGGCATTTTATCAAAATAGTTTCAGGTCACAGAACATATAACTGTGCCATTATGTCAAAAATCATGAGAGCTGCATCAAAGAATGTCACGCCCTCTGCTTTGTCCATATGGTAACGTTGTTGATGGCAGGGGCATCTTTGAGCTACAGAATAAAATTTAGGAGTATCGGTGGACCCAAAAATAGTTTAAGGGCCAAGTTAGACATAGGGCCAAACACCAAGGGTATTTTTGCAATATTATCCTTTTAATCCTCACTGATCTATTGACAACCCAGAGATACTTGCTAATACCTTATTGAAAATCAGGATATTAAGAGTCTCAGCCATCCTTCATAAATTTCGAAATGTTATTTGCACTGAACTCAAGATTTATACAAAATCTTACAAGTCGATCCGACATGGCACAAAGTTATGTAAAATTTTATTAACGCTAGAGCAACCTTTTTAGGTTTTGGCAAAAATGATACAATCGTGCCAACATGTTGTGCAAGAATTCTAAGCCCATGATGATGAGTTTTTATCCCAGGTGATTTTAGGATTCTCAATGCTCGAACTGACTTCACTGTAAATCAACACGGAGAGAATGAAAATATAGGAAGATAAAGGATCTTCTTGTCTTATACCCTGAATCTAATTTTTCCTTCAAAGCTGCCATTTATTAAGAAGGAGGTGAGACCGTGAGAAATGCATTCCATAACCTATCCAATCCATTTGGAATGAATCCTAATTTGATAGAATCATTACTCTTAATAAACCATCCTGTCCATTATGGGTCTATAACAAGTTTAACTGTCATGCAGGTAGCTCCATCTTCGCTTTTTCCTTCCTAAAAGAATGCATGATTTCATGGTAAAAATATCGATATTATCATTAATACATACAAGAGAAAAGCCCAAAGTGTAAAACCCTGAGAAAATCCTAATTTTTTGAAATGGTAAATGGTATAATTTCGACACCAAAATCCGGGAATTTTTCTAGATTATTGACAAAACGGACTTCACCGCTGGAATCGCCTCACAAATCTAGCTACCACACAATTTACCGAATTCACGCCTGGAATTTTCAAGTTTTTCAAGGCAATGAGGATAGTGTGGGACACTTGGAATATTTTGAGTGGATCAAGAGGTGCCATGTGTCATGTGCAGGATTAGTCAACATGAGCTCAAGTGTTGGGCCCACATGGACATGCAAGGTCCCTAATTGGATGAAATCCATTTTTAGATGGATAAAAAGAGACAAGTAAAACTTATCAAATTAATTGTGATGTTGACACATGGCAAGCAGGAGTACTTCTCCCACTTGACCAATTCTCCAACCGGATTTGGAGAAGTGAAAAAAGACAGATGCAAGAAAAATAGAGATTCAGAGGAGGATCCAACTTCTCTAGATTTCCTGGCGATTAGACTGTCGGTTTCCCACTTATAAGAAGCAGTTGCCCTGGCCACAAGAGCTATCGCATTATTTGCTCTGGGAGTTTCTGGGCCAACCCATACAGGGGTTTTCTCCTACTGATCCATCCTGTCTAAGAGCCTCGTTAAGTATTTCCGATTTTATGAGGTCAGTGAGTGGTTGTTAACATCCCAAAATCTGGACTGCATGTTGAAAATTCGAGACCGCTTTCGAGAATCTGACTCGATCTTGACTAAAAATGGTCTCAGGTCCCTTGGTTGTGTGTACATAAATTAGCTAGAGAAATTGAGCCGAAATGGCCGAGTTTTCGGTCCTCTGGAGTGGGACCGAATGCTAAGTACTGGGGCGCTTTGGACAATCATACCGTTTGAAACTGAGCAAAAACGTCCTTGCTTGCTTGATTGGGCCAGTCCATGTGTTATTTGGTATGATATTGCTTAAGAGGAATGACTTAAAAGCGGAATGAATTGTTAAATGTTACCTTTTCTATATGACTTAACATCCCCTAATCCAACATTTAGTCGAGCTCCATACTTTCTTGTCCATGTCATTTTTGACAAGCTTTTCTTCGACAAATAATTTTTCTTAATGTTCAAGACTTAAAGATAAGGGTCAAGTCTATGACACCGCAAGTGCACATGTCATACAAGTAGTAAAATCTG